>JAQJVL010002664.1:0-87258 GCA_035578905.1 Stictocephala bisonia | reverse complement strand
AGTAACAAAAGGGTCAAGTATTTTCCTCCAAACACAACCTCCAAACTGCAACCGCTTGACCAGGGCATTATCCGGGATTTTTAAAGTAAATTATAGAAAAGAGGTCGTACAACAGTTCCTCAGAGACATGGAAAGCCGTTTACCTACTAATATCAATGTCTTGGACGCCATGTGGATGATCACAAAAGCGTGGAGTAAAGTTACAGAAACTACAATTTGTAATTGTTTCGAGAAGAGTGGATTTCACTGTCACAACTCAGGAAGACAATTCAGACCAACCTCCTACACAAGAAATCGACACTAACGGAGGGTTGGGAAAAAGTCAAAGAAGCATAGAGCTAGAGAAGGATGCAGAGTTCGAAGACTTTGTAACTTTTGATGACGACGTGGCTGTGTGTGGGGAGTTGACGGACGCTGACATCATTTCTTCTGTGACCTCTGTTCCGGACAAAACGTGGCTGCCGAAGATGACGATGACAATGAACCGATTGTGTAATGCCCGACCCGAATTTAAAAGAGGCTCGTGAAGCATTGGTGTTCTAAAGTGTTTTTTTCTTAAAAAGGGGGTTTGAGTGAAAGTGTGGTAAAATCTATAACTGAATTGGATTGCTCATTGGATATCATCAACGTCACATCACGTAAGCAGACTACTATTACTGACTTTTTCTCAATCAAACAGGGCGAAAACAGCATCAATAATGATGCCATTGAAACACAAAATGTAAATTAGGCCATTTACCTTTAAGTTTTTAAAAATTTAGTTTACTAATACTGTACATACTAAGTACTGTATTAATTTTACTGTATTGTAATACTATCTGTAGCGTAAGATTTTAAGTTTGTTCAATCAAGTTTACTTTAATTTTTTTTATGTATTAAGCAAGTGTGTGAAACAAAAAATGAAGTTTCATATTATCTGTAGCGTAAGATTTTTAAGTTTTGTTCAGATCAAGTTTGCTTTTCATTTTTGTGTGTATTAAACAAGTGTGTGAACAAAAAATAAAAATAAAGTTTCATTATTTAAATAAAATGCATTTTTATTTCGTTTTCCACACAATTTAGATACAGTACAGTACAGCATACAATTTCACAACGTTTTAACACAACCGAGCCGATGGTCTGTGAACCTCGATGTAGCGAAATTGTACCAATCTAACCTCAATATAATGAACCTCATTATAACAAAATACTCGATATAACAAATTTTCTGTTCGGTCCCTTGAGATTCGTTATATCGAGGTTTGACTGTAATTAGGACTTTATATCCTACAGAGTAAGACTGTAATTTAAACGAAACCAAATTTCTTACTTAATTATTTTTAAAATTGCAAAAAATTTCTGATCTTAAATTATAAGACAATATTTAAGGTTATATCCCTACTTGGCACACCAATCTTGACTATCATACAATCCGAATAAAACAGTGAGAATATATACTACTGGATCTGATCTAACATTCTTATTTCTTGTTTTTAGTTTTATAGTTTCAATATTGCTAAACAGCTGCAAACCAAAAACATTCATTATTATTGATAATTGTTTCAATCCATTAGATGTTCTTGGTTATTTAAAATTCTGTCTTGTCTGCTAGAAAAAATACCTTCCTGAAAATTTCTCAAAATTTAGGAAGAAATTAATTTTCCTCCTGATCCCATCTCTAATCTAAGAATCTTCTATCCATCCCAAAATAACATCATTTCTTTAGTACCTCAAATACGATACTTTATTTTTATGCTCAAAAAAGCTAAAACAGTAATGATTGTATAAAAAATAATTTATTTTTTATACAATTTTTTTTATAAATTAAATGTGAAATAAGGAATAGCAACACACATCCCCTGAGAAGTGAAAAGGGAGGGTCTAGGTATTGTAAAAAGAGGGGGAATAGTTAAGACTGCAGTTTGTCATGTGTATACTGAAAGAGGTAGCTGTAAATACTGACATATTCATGGATACTAATTATCAGTTACATGCTTTGACTATCAGCATCAAATTTATCAAATGTATCGAGCTAGAAAAAAACCTACTGGAGGAAAAAAGAAAAAGCTGTAAAACCTTTGAATATGAAGATTTTCAAACTCGAATACTTAAAGAACAATTAAATACTTTCAAAGAGGATAATAAAAATTTACAACAAGCCATTGATCTGTTACAACAGGACTACAAAAAACAAAAACCTTGAAAAAGAGTATAATCAGCTTAAGAGTTCCTCTCAAAAGTGCTTACATTGCTATCCCCCTCTTCAGACAACTTCTCATGAAAATCCTTGGATTGTACCTAAAAAAACATCTATTGCCTCTTCTCCTATAGTTTGTAGCGGCATAGTAAATAAAAACCCTTTTGATATTCTATCTCCAGAAAAAAAAAATAATGAAAATAGAGATAAAACTATTACCTCTCCTAGTTTTTTAGAAAAAAACAAAACCAATCATACTAAGAAATTAGTTACCAAAACAAATACAGCTGAAGAGGTCTCTAATTTAAAAAACTCTTTTAAAATGAATAGAACTGGTGAAGGATACTACAACTGCCTAAAGATTGGAGATAGTCAAAGTAAAGATGGTCGACCCAAGCTGACACTGTTGGCAGATAGTCAGGGAAAAGATGTTGCTTGTTATGTACACATGATGATGTCAAACCAGATTAATGTGTTTGGTCATGTTCAGGGAGGAGCCTACATTCAAGAACTAGCCAAATCAGCTTCAAAAGACCCAAGACTAAATTCATATGGCACTGACGACTGGATCCTATTTTTGGGTGGCTGCAACGATGTAAACAGCCATAAGATAAACGAGTTTTCAACATTGTTGGAGCTCCTGATTGGCATCTTGGAGAATCAGATAAAAGAATATCAGAACACAAACTTGATTATTTCAACTCTACCATATTGATATGATGCTCACTGCAACAATGAAGTTCATACTGTTGTTGCAGAGATCAATCAGTGTATCAGACAACTGGCCTACAGATACCCAAATGTTCACCTGCTAGACATTCACCTACTTGAAAGCTGGTATCATACAAGACAGGGGTACCATATAAATCGTAAAGGAAAGAAACATATAGCCAATCTTATCTGCAAAATAATTACACATAAAAAAAGAGTACAATAATTTACCAACTAATGTAAAAACAATACTGAAGATAAAAGCTCTACTGTCATAAAAAAAGTGCTCATCAGGAAAAAACAGTACTTGAAACAAACATGAGAAACATTATAAAAATGTATATAGAAAATGAGAAGATACTACTTCTGCCCATGCTATCTCAGCGAATCCTGACAGTGATAGCAACATGACGGATCCACCTCAACCTGGAGACCATCTTATTGAGGAATCAACACAGCAGCTTTCGGCTAATAAAACAGCTTCTAATGCCCATCCATCAAATCAAGCTCCTGACTTTCAATCTAACCCATATGAAATTGTAAATGAAAGTTTTTTATGCAAAGGGACGTGTCCTACAGTCATTTTGTAGATCTCAAAGAAAACCACAAAAAAAACCAAATAAATCCTAAAGTTAATTTTTTGTTCCTAAACATTCAAGGGTTGCACAATAAAGTGGAAATATTGGAAAGTTTCTTATCTGACGGTCAAGCAGTGAACATTACAATTATCTGCATATCTGAACACTGGCTTGAGGAAAGTACCACAAATTTGATGTGCCCAAGGAACTTTTATAGTGCTGCCTGTTTTTGTAGAAAAGATAGAATTAGAGGTGGGACTTTAATTCTTATTCACAAAATGTATAGATCCAGCCCAATAAACGTTGAAAAATTCTGTATCGAAATTAATTTTGAAGTGTCGGCGGCCATTATTGAGAATCTTAAAATTGTAGTTGTGTCAATTTATCACTCCCCAGCGGGTGACCCAAACATTTTTTACAGCAGTTAGATGATTTTTTAACATTCATTTCCACCTACAAAGAGTACTCAATAATCATTGGGGGTGATATAAACGCCAACTTTGACATAACATCTAACAAAACAACTGTTAGGGAATTTCTAAATATTTTACGACCACAACTTTTTTTGTACTAATAATAAACCAACTAGGGGAAAAAATTGTCTAGATAATATATTTTTGAACTGTCCCAATAGAGTAACCTTTTGTAACATATTCGATTTTCCCTTCTCTGACCATAACGGACTCATGCTGAACATCCAAGCAAATACTGGCACTAGCAGTAAAACATCTGACAATTCAATTGGAAGTGTGGAACAAGGAAATTCTTTTATAATCAGCCTGTCAAAATCTGCTATCCCTGACCTTCGAGATAGTTTTATATCACATGACTGGAGTAAATTTATGGTTAGCCAAAACCTTTTAAATGCACAAAACACTTTTCAAACGTTTTTAAAAATTATAATAAATAAACTGGAATCTTTCTCTACTATAAAAAGAGATTGTTATAAGGTTAAAAGGACAAAATATCATCATGAATGGTACAATAGGGACCTTTCCCTCATGAAAGAAAGGCTGCTTTGTCTAAATAAATTAGTTAAAAATTCCAGTTGTGATAGACTATTAGAAAACTATCTAAATCTCAAAAATACCTATAAAAACAATTATTAACAAAACTACAGATATCAGTCCAAACAATTTCAACCAATTTTTTGTTGACTCTGTAAAAGAAATAAAAGATAACATCATCAAACCTCCAACAAATAGTCTAAGCCTTGTCAAAAACCATCAAATTGAACAGATCAACACTTTTACCCTCAAACAGATCTTAACTGAAGATATTACCAAAGCTATAAAAAGACTTAAAAATTCAGACAGTGCAGATTTAATCTGTCCAACAACATCTTTAAAAGTATTTACCAGGGCTTTCAATTTCCCTTAATGGTTTGTATAAATAAATGTCTTTTAGAAGGTACTTTTCCTGAAGAGCTAAAATTATCTCGAATATGTCCCATATACAAAAAAGGCCCCAGAGACCTACCAGAAAGCTATCGACCGATTTCAGTAGTACCGGTTTTATCTAAAATAATTGAAATAATTGTACATGATCAACTACTGGAATACCTAGAAGAAAATCACTACCTAAATCTCTCGCAGTTCGGTTTCAGAAGGGGTAAAAGCACTATTGATGCTGTTGACGCACTTATTAAGGACGTTATAAATGTATTACTGGGAAATCAGCAAAACTGATTAAATGCTACTTAACAAACTGTAAACAAAGAGTTTGTGTCAGTGGAGAGTGGTCCAGTGAAATGGTGGTTCCAACTGGTGTACCACAGGGCTCGGTCCTGGGACCTCTTTTATTTTTATTACAAATCAATGATCTTCCAAGTGCTGTCAAAGCTAAATCAATAATGTATGCAGATGACACAACTTTCCTTAATACTCACACTAACTTTGATAATTTGCAAGACCTTGTCAAAAAAACAATAGAAGATGCATCAGTATGGTTCAGGTCAAACGGGTTTCTGTTAAATGAAGGTAAAACTCAGAATATACTATTTAGCTTAAAACAAACTCCGTTATTCGATGAAAAAAGAAATTTTGCAACCAGTGTCAAATTTCTCGGGATCTTCATTGACGATAGCCTAACTTGGAATTCACACATTGATTATGTCTCAAAGAGACTATCTAGAGTAATTTTTTTGCTAAGGCGAGTTATGTCCTGTGTGCCTAATGATTATGTTTTATCTTCATATTATGCATTTTTACAATCAATTATAAGATATGGATTAATAATCTGGGGCAACAGTAGCAAAATAGGTGAAATCCTAATTCTACAAAAGAAGGCTATCCGAGTAATAACAAAAGCACAACCACTGGATCATTGCAAACCGCTTTTTGTCAGGCTTAAACTGTTAACGGTTATAAATTTATACATATTAGACCTGGTCTCCTATACACTAAAACACACAAAACCTAACCTTAAGAAGTGACCTGCACAGTTATAACACTAGAAACAAAAATAGTATCAATATAGCCCATTGTAGGCTAAGCAAAACACAGCAGAGTCATATTATCATATCTCAAAAGCTAGTGAATAAGGTAAAACATCTAGTGGATAGATAACCAGAAAAGGTCTTTTTTACAAAATTCTATGAGTGGCTATCCAAAAATCCTTTCTATAATTTATCAGAATTCCTTATCTTACATGACATAACTTTTTAATGACTGCGGCCTTTTGCATGGAGAATGGTCATATAGTAACTGTAAGATATTGTACTACCTACAGTATTTAATTTTTATAACTAATGTAAATATATAAAATAATACTAGTATTATGGATTCTTTGACTATGTCTAATAATGACTGTATTTTGACTTTGTCAATGCTTTAGTGTAATAAGACAAATAAAACGATTTGATTTGATTTTGATTTGAATATCTGGATAGAAACTCAAATTTTTAATCTCACTTAAAAAAACATTAAAGTTTTGTCTTAGACTACGAATATTTTGATTGATAACAATAAATAATGAACAAATAAATGAACAAGTATCTTGATTTAAAGAATATTGATTATGTAAATCAGTCTCCATAACTAATTTATTGATTCACAGAATCAATATAAAGAAGAATTATGAATAAAAAATGAATATACACCCATATTAATTGTTATGTAAAAAGTTAAAGAGAAAATATTTGAAATTAGTGCTTTGAATAACTCAACAGGTATCTAAAAAATTATGCAATTAAGTCGATACTGAAAATAATCAAGATATTGTTCACACGGTACCAAAACATATAACTGAAATTACCAAAAACATTCCATTCAAGCTATACAGATATCACAAACACAACTTATTATACTAGACAAAATATAGAAATGCAATCTGATCATAATAATAACTGATTGATGGTATTAATCTTAATAATACCACAGAAATAAATTAATTTAAATCGTTGAAAAGGTATATTTTAACATAAACAATTTAATTAATGATTGAATTTAAGTAATTGAAACAATTAAAATATTCGGCCAATAGACTTAATTGTTTGGATAGACTCCCCACAATCACAAGACTGATCTACTGTCAATCCCTATTTTTATTTCCAGTAGTTACATCTGCCCACTCCAGTTCGGAACCGATTCAGTAATGTCCACTCACTTCGAGAGAGGTTCATCCCATCTGCAGGTATTGATGGATTGTTAATAAGGAACTTATTTTGTCCATCAAAACTGTTCCACGCTATGGACATAAATTGGCCTAAATTTATGGACATATTATGGACATAATGGTATTGGGCGATAAATTTGATATCCTCAACTACAAAGCAATACGTAGAGGTGGGTTTCGAGATTTTAAGCGAATGTTCTGACGTGGGAGATCCTGGGTAATGGGGGGCGCGGGGCATTCAAGATCTTATTGAATTCTTTACGTAGTGCCTCCTGACATCTTATTTCAGGAGGAGCTATATTGCACAGCACAGGGAGCTAAGATAGTGGAGTATTGGGCGATAAATTTGATATCCTCAATTACATAGTTATACGTAGAGGTGAGTTTCGAGATTTTAAGCAAATGTTCTGACGTGGGAGATCCTGGGTATTGGGGGGTGCGGGGCATTCAAGATCTTATTGAATTATTTACGTAGTGCCTCCTGACGTCTTATTTCAGGATGATCTATATTGCACAGCACCGGGAGCCAAGATAGTGGAGTTGCCATGAGAGTACCACTAATAGCTCTATTAATTTGGACATCAATCACTTTTGTATGTTCCCTATTTAGCCATGCGAGAGCAGCTGAATAAACCAGTGACAAAGCAGTAGTACGCAGGACGTGTGCTTTGGCTCCCCAAGTTGTTCTAGCAATACGATGTAGTAAATTTGCTCTGGTTTTGATTTTAGCTGCTGTTTTTTTGAAGATGGTTGTTAAACGTCAGCAATCGATCTAATGTTACTCTTAGGTACTGTGAATATTTTGGTGAAGTTTTACACCATTTAGAAAGATGTTTAATTTTCAATTAGCCAATAGATTACTTAGGTGGAAGTAGGCTACTTCGATTTTTGATGGGTTATGATTCAGCTTCCAGGTTCTAAAATATGTCTCATGATGAACTGGTGTTGTAAATACTATCTATACACAGTCAAACCTGATAGAACTAGATTTTTTATATTAGTATATTTTATTTATTTTATTAAGTATATTGTTTTGTTTAAGGTAATCTATCTTCAGAACACTGGCCTAACATCAGACAACTTAAAAGAAAATAATTCCACAATGTACAATATGGGGACACACACTGTAGAGAAGCCATTTAAATGCACACAGTGTGTTTACACAGCCAGACAGAAGAGAACATTGGTAGAACATATGAAGATACACACTGGAGAAAAGACGTTTAAATGTGCTCTGTGTCCTTATGAATGTTCACAGAAGAGCAGATTAGTAATACATATGAGAACACACACTGGAGACAAGCCATTTAAATGTACTCAGTGTGTTTATACAACTTCAGATAAGTCTACGTTGGTTTTTCATATGAGGTCACACCCTGGAGAAAAGCCATTCAAATGTAATCAGTATGTTTATGCAACTTCAAAGAAGTCTAGATTGATAGCACATATGAGGAGACACAAAGGAGGGAAGCCATTAAAATGCAATCAGTGTGATTATGCAACTTCAAAGAAGTTCAGTTTGGTAAGACATATGAGGATACACACTGGAGAGAAACCATTTAAATGTACTCAGTGTGTTTATGCTACTGCAGAGAAGTCTAGTTTGCTAAAACATATGAGGACACACACTGGAGAGAAACCATTTAAATGTACTCAGTGTGTTTATGCTAGTGCAGAGAAGTCCAGATTGGTGAAACATATGAGGACACATACTGGAGAAAAACCATTTAAATGTAATCAGTGTGTTTATGCTACTGCATATAGGTCCAGTTTGGTAAAACATATTAGGACACACACTGGAGAGAAACCATTTAAATGTACTCAGTGTGTTTATGCTACTGCAAAGAAGTCCAGTTTGGTAGTACATATGAGGTCACACACTGGAGAGAAACCGTTTAAATGTAATCAATGTGTTTATGCTACTACAGAGAAGTCCAGTTTGGTAAAACATATTAGGACACACACTGGAGAGAAACCATTTAAATGTACTCAATGTGTTTATGCTACTGCATATAAGTCCAGTTTGGTAAAACATATGAGGATACACACTGGAGAGAAACCATTTAAATGTAATCAATGTGTTTATGCTACTACAGAGAAGTCCAGTTTGGTTGAACATGTGAGTGCACATACTGGAGAGAAACCATTCAAATGTGCTCAATGTGTTTATGCTACTGCATATAAGTGCAGTTTGGTAAAACATATGAGGACACACACTGGAGAGAAACCATTTAAATGTAATCAGTGTGTTTATACAACTGCCACAAATTCCAGTTTGGTAGTACATATGAGGACACACGCTTTAGAGAAGCCATTTAAATGTACTCAATGTGTTTATGCTACTGCATATAAGCCCAGTTTGATAAATCATATGAAGACACACACTGGAGAGGAACCATTTAAATGCAGTCAGTGTGATTATGCAACTTCAATGAGGTCCCGTTTGGTAAAACATATGAGGACACATACTGGAGAGAAACCATTTAAATGTAATCAATGTGTTTATGCAACTGCCACGAAGTCCAATTTGGTAATACATATGAGGAAACACAACGGAAGCGAAGACATTTAATTTAACCTAATGGCTTTACACTTTTAGAGGAAAAACTACAATGGTAGACTGAGATGTTAGGTGTTTTAATAAGCCACATGCTAGACTTATTTCATGTTTACATAAATCAAAAAAGTTCTGGACCAGCTCAAACTCAAGGAGTTTACTCCGCCTACTTGATTATTAAAAGGCAGTCTAGAGTACAGCTCACTCAAGCTGAAAGACAGACTTGTGACAGATTTATTCAGACTTCTTCTAATTAGTACAAAACAGCTTGGGATATTATCTCACAGGAAAGTTCTCCCACCAATTTATTGGGTAATAGGCTGCAGACACCTTCTATTAACAGAGAATAGAGTTAGAGCACATTGCTAGTATTGTTTCTAAACTATCCTAACTCAAATAGACTCAAATCAATTTGCATGATATAGGCATATTCACAGTGATACAGCTTAAAAAACATTATAAATACAAGGAACTAGCTGAATACAACATGATTCACACAACTTAAGTCAAGTCAATTTTTTATTTTTTTTTTAACTATTAGATTTGATAAAAATAACAGTCATACAAAAAATAAAATATAGTATAAATAAATAAACAAGTAACAGATAATTTCTTAAGACTAACCTAATTCATAATGTGAAATTGTCATAGAGTTTTATCTTTTTCAGAAGATTATATAAATTTCTGTATTTAGAAACTCCTGAATTGAATAGAATGGATGGTTTATTGAAGCCAGGATATTAATTTATTCTTAAAATTGTTAAATGGAGTTGAATGGGCAGAGATGTGAAGTTTATTGAACAATTTAATGCAACTAACTTTATGAGAAGAAGCCGTTTTTGAAAGCCGGTGATGAGGAGTGTCCAACATGAATTAATATCGGCTAGGGTGGTTATGAGTCTCTTGCCTGGTGAAAAAAGAATTTGTTTATTTTAGAGAATAACAGTATTTGGTAAATGTAAAGATTGATGACTGATAGTATTCTTATCCTGACAAAAAGTGGGCAGCAAGAAACCAAAAGTCCAGATCTAAATATAGTTCTGATGACCTTCTTTTGAAGAATTAGAATCTTGGAAACAGATCTAGCATGTCCCCAGAGGATCAGAGCATAAGATATGTGGGATTGAAAAATTCCAAAGTAAGCTGTTCTTAAGTATTCGATTGATATATCTCTAAGTTTCCAGATTAAGTAACTGATACGAGAAATCCTTTTATATACATTATATATGTGATTAATCCAAGTTAATTTAGAATCAATATAAAACCTCTGTAATTTAACAACTTGAGGGTCCTGATTATGAACTAGGCTCAGAAAAGTATTTTGAGTCTTCTCTTGGTTACAGTGAAGTTTATTTGAGGAAAATAAATTCACTGAATCAATTTGAGCAGCTCTGATTACAGCTTGCAGCTCTGTAAGATTTCTTCTACTAGCAATTAAGGAAGTTTCATCTGCATAAAGGACTGAATCTCCGTTTAAATTTTTAGGAATATCATTAATAATTATAGAAAAGAAAAGGGGACCAAGTATAGATCCTTGGGGAACACCAATTGAAACATGAGTTTGAACCTTAAACAGAAACATATTGTTTTCTGTTAGAAAGATATGATATAATGACTTTACAGGACGCCTCTGATACTCCATAGAATTTTAGTTTTTCGATAATGGCAGTAAAAGGCACACAATCAAAACCTTTGCTGAGGTCAAGAAACGACAAAGGGAATGACTCCTTATCCTCAAAAACACTGAGAGTATGATTGATGATTGTCAATACTGCGGTTGTTGTAGATCTACCTGCTCTAAAACCAAACTTAGAGTCTGATATCAGGTTGAAACTATTGAAATAAGAAGAGAGTTGCTCAAAAATAACAGATTCAACGATTTTAGAGAATACGGAGACTATTGATATGGGTCAATATTTTTGGGGCAGAATTTTATCCCCTTTCTTATAAACAGGTATTACTTTTGAGAGCTTAAGCAGATCATAAAAATGACCATATTCTGATCATTTATCAATTATAAAAGCAAGGGGATCCTTAATGGAATGAATTATTTTTTGACAATGTTATTAGACAGCTAGTAACAGTCCATGCTTTTTGAGTTGGATAGTTTAGAAACAATACGAATAATGTCCCCTGGCACAATTCTTTGCCAAAGGAAAGTTTCAGCAGGAACTTGTCAATTAGCCAACAGATCACTGAAAGAAGTGCTGTTACAAGGTATTTTTTCAGAAAGTTCCAAAACAGAATTTAAGAAAAATTTTTTAACCTGTTCTTGATCAAGTTTAACCACATGAGTACTTGTAGAAGAATTTTCTTGTGATATGATATCCCAAGCAGCTTTGCACCATTTGGCAGACGTCTGAATAAAATTTTCACAAGCCTGCTTTTTAGTTTGAGTAAGTTGAGCTCTATACTGTCTATTACTAACCTAATAGGTAGTATGCGCTTCAAGAGTCTGATCTGATCTAGAGTTTCTTAAACTTTTAAATATATGAAAATTGTCTAACATGTGGCTTCTTAAATCAGTTAACTGTACCTTTGCAGTTTTTTGAGTCTTTGATTTACTTATCATAGGAGACACAAAATGCCAGAGATGTACATATTTTTTATAAAACTTGTCAAAAAGAGTTTCAACATTTATTTTACCACACTTAAACTCCTCCATCATCAGCCAGCTTTCTAACTGCAAAAGGTCATGGAATTCAGTAATTAGATTATCAGATTGTTTCTGAAACTATACCTTACTTTTCAAACTATTTTTAGAAAACTGGTTTGAGGATTTCTTGAAATTTGTAAAAAGTTTAATTACATTGGATTGGTGATCAGTAAATTATCCCTTTAAAGCACCAACTTCATAAAGATCCTCAGAAATGTTTGCCAAAATATTGTCAATGCAAGAAAATGCGAGTAGGAGTTTTTATTGTACTACCTAAATTGAGAGATCTATGTAGATTGGAAAAGAAAATTGAATTCTGAGTCTCCATAGGGACCATTTCAATATTAAAATCACCACATATGGCAACTTGAGCTTCATTCTTCATTAAATAATTTATAGCCAATTCAAAATTCTCAAAGAACAATTTAACGTTACCTTGAGGTGCCCTATATAGACTAACTATGTTAAGATTGTATTCTAACAGAATCAGAATGTTTATTTTCCCAAAATAATAAATAATACAATATTATGTTGTAAAAGAACATTAATAAAAGAATGAAACTTAAATCTAACAATGTAACTAAATATGTTTATTTACTAGTTATATAATTACATCTTAATATAAAAATAATGTGTTAATATCAATTTGTTCCTTCAGGGAAAATAGGAACCTACATAGGCAAAGGTAACCTGTGCGTAGGCTCCGAGTCATTATCTGGCCAGAGAATGGAACTGATTTTATTTAGTTTTTGCAGGCGTAAAATTAGTTTGTGTGTTAATAATTGTATTAAACATAATTTTATCTTAATAATCTTAAAAATGTTTGAACAAATAGTGTCAATTGAATTTTGCTTTCGTCAATGTCAGATGATGGAAGACGGCAACTGCTAACCAGTTTGAAGATATTCAGACGGTAGTATGCCGGGGGGGAGGGTGTGTAGGGGGGCCAAGGTCAGACAGGCCTGGTGTACCCGGTCACAATCAGAGCCTCCACATCCTCACTGAGACTGACAAGGAACTGAGACAGTTTGTTCTTAAATAAGGATAATGAAGGCAATTTAAAAAGCTCAGTTCCTCTGTATCTCTGACACATATTTCTGTATACAATTTGAGAAATGTAAAAACTATTTGTCGTAGAGTAATGTTTAAATAAATTAATTGTATTAATTCCAATATTTCTTGAGAATCTAGTGCTATATGTGTGAGTAGTTGGAGTAAATATATTGTTGAAATGTTGGTAAATGTGTATAGTTAAAACTTTTAAGAAAAGTTGTCGGACAGTAAAAAGATGGGTTTCACGGAACAATTCAATGGTGGGAAAGCGTTTAGGTTTTTTAAAAGCTAATTTTATTATTGATTTTTGTACTATATTAAGGGGTTGAAGAATTGTTTTGTAGGCTCCACCCCATGCGATTACGCCAAAAGAAAGTAACGATTGGACATACGCATAATAGGCTATTTTAATCTCCTTCTCATACAATACATCGGACAATTCTCTAAATGCGTTAATAAACTTTCTGAGCCTATTCTTTTGGTAGTCCACATGCTGTGTCCATTTCATTTGACTGTCAAAGACGATACCTAAGTATTTATAGGAATCGACCCGCTGTATTTTACCACAGTTACAATTACCATTCATATAATTACCACAAGAGTGACTAATCAAATCCGGAAGTAAGTAACAATTATTAGTTAATGAAATTGGCATAAATTTTGTTTTTGAAACATTGAGCGTTAGTACATTTTGATCTAGCCACTTTTTTATAATTTCCAAATCCAACAATGCCTGCGTGCGAACATCATTCCAGGTTTTACCCCACGTCATAATTAATGTATCATCAGCAAAAAGGAACAATTGGCTTTTGATATTTAATTTAGATATGTTATTGATATAAATTAAGAATAAAATAGGTCCAAGGGTGCTGCCTTGAATAACACCGTAATTTAATGGCGACGGGTCACTGTCGACGTTACAGATAGATGTCTCTTGTTGCCTGTGAGTCAGGTACGACTGAAACCAAGATAAGGCACAGCCCCTAACTCCCACAGCCTCAAGTTTCTTGAGCAGCTTATTTCTGTCCACGGAGTCGAACGCTTTTTTAAGATCTAAAAAGGTTAACAATATTTTTTCATTACTAGAAATGGCAGTGTTTATTTCTTTGCAAACCTCAAAGAGAGCATCAGAAATATTTTTGTCCGAACGAAATCCGTATTGACTGTTAAAAATAATTTTGTAATTTTGAATAAACGTGACTAATTGCTCCTTAATAGTTTTCTCTAAAATTTTAGACAGTACGCTAAGTAATGCAATGAGGCGGAAATTGTTTTTGTCTGATATTACATCAGATTTGTGTAGTGGTATGATTTTGGCCAATTTAAAACAATTTGGAAAAAACCCTGTTGTTATACCCAAGTTGATTAGGTGTTGCAGAGGTTTACAGAGAATATGTATGTTCAACTTGAGGAGTTCAGCAGAGATGCCATCATGACCGGAAGCAGACCCACCCCGCAGGCCGTGCACGAGTCGTACTACGTCATATTCTGTGACAGTATTAAAAGTTAAGCCAGTATGTTGCCAATAATCCTCGTCAGTCACAACTGGGTTCCCAGTAGCATCTATATCATTTGCCAGATTTTGTCCAACAGAGGCAAAAAATGTATTAAAATCATTTGCAACAGTTTTGCATGTATCATGATCTATGGGTGAGACATTAGGAATATATTTCTGGATAGGGAATCCGCTTTTTTTATTTTCTCGACCAGATAATTCCTTAATAACTCTCCATAATACTTTGGGATTTTTACCTGATTGATTTATTTTAGATCTGTAATAATTTCGTTTTGTTTGCCTTAGTAGGTTAGATAAATGTTGTCTAAATGTCTTAAAGGTTTCTTTAATTACAGGATTAAATGGTTGTTTTTAACTGCTTTACTGAGTTTGTCTCTTTCTCGTATTCCACGAATTAATTCCAATGTAATCCAGGGTTTTAACTTACGCCATCTGGAACTAGAATTTTTTGCTGTTTGTTTTGAATTTACAATTGAGTTTTTTATGTGGTCACATAATATGTCTGCACAAATGTTCACATCATTACTACTAAAGACAATCTCCCAGTTGGACTTGGCGAGGTTGTCAGTAAGTAGTGTATGGTCTATGTAAGTGCGGGGGTTGTGCGTGGCGCTGTTGTCAATATGTGTGGGGGGTCCTAGTATCGTAAGGGCAGTGCTATAGTGGTCCATTATAGTGGTCTTAAAAACAGCTGATTTAATGTCTGTTATGTCAGTGTAGCGTACAAAGATGTGGTCGATGCAGGACTGGCTAGTCTCAGTTTCTCTAGTAGCTTTATCTATACATTGAACCAGTCCTGCTTCAACTAAGTAATTCTTGTAAGAGTCAGAAATTTTGTCATTTTTTAATAAATCCAGGTTAAAATCTCCAAGTAATACACACATTTTGGACTTTTCTATACTGTTGTAGAAGTTATGTAATTGTTCAATGAATAGATCTATGTTACTGTCAAATGTTCTGTAAATAGCTAATAAGTTAAACTGTTTTTTCCAAAGAGTGAAGTCTAATCTGTAAACGTCTCCCAACGCAACCTGTTTTACGGTAGCTGACAAGTATTTCCTAGCGTAAACAATAACACCGTCATTTTGGTTGCGTTGGTTATCAGTCCTGTAAAGGTCAAAGTCGTTGATGTGAGTTCCCATGTCCCCTCCCTTCCGCACCCAACATTCCGTCAGAACTATAATATCTATTCTCTGTTTAAGTGAGTCTAAGAAAATTAAAACTTCGTCAAAGTTTTTTGTATAGGATCTAATATACAATGAAAAATATTTAACTGAAAATTGTCTGAAGAAACGTTAAAAAAGTTACTGTATTGATTGAAGTTATTTAATGAGAAACAAGGTTTAATGAACAAGCAGTCATCACCCTCATCACTATCACTGCCTGTTGTCATCGCCCTTGCACAGCTTACCTGCCCTGTCCCATAATAATATTTAACAAAGTATATGTGCCGTTATGTTTGTCTAAATAAATGTTTTGGACTGATTTATTGACAATTGGGAAGAAAAAAAAATTATATATATATATATAAGATATAAATAAATGAATTTATAAAAATATAAGAAGAACATAAACCAGTACATGATAATAATTGGTTGACCACAAGACAAAAAGTACTGAAACTGAACATATAAAACCGTTATAAAGCAACGTAAGGTTCTACCTCGTTATTAATTAAACTAAATCTTAATTAAATAAATATGTTGCAGTATTTTCAATTTGGAGGGTAAACAAAAGGTGTACTATTTTATCTACAGTGTGTAAAGAGAAAGATCGATAACAACAACTTAATACAGCACATTTCAAAATCCATTTCAAAAACAAAATTGCTAAAATCAATATTTACAAATTGAATATTCTGTTTAATAAATATACAAGCACCACCATTCTGTTTTATCTTCCTACAAAAAAAGCAGCAGGCAAATAACCTTAGGGAACAAATAATTCTATTTCTTCTGAAGTTAACCAATCTTCTTAAATACAGATTAAGTCTATATCATAAATTTTACAGACATGCTCTAATTCTAACAATTTGTTTCTAGTGCTTTGAATATTGAGTTGTAAAACTTTAATAGCATTGTTTGTATTATAAATGTTTGAAGAAATATTGGTTTTGTATTACACCTTGGCCTATTTACAAGAGTATTTGCTGGGATTTATTTTAATTGCTACTTCAGTTCTAAAAAACATGTACTTGTATTAATACTTAAATTAGGGACCTTAAGATTATTGGAAAGTGTTTGGGATTTACCAGGAATTGAGATTAGTGTGGAAGAGGTTTGAGTTGTTTGAGTAGTATCAGGGATAGATGAGCTTATACCATTACTTATTATGTCCTTAAGAACTGTTACTGGGATCCTAAGAATACTTTGGTGTGGAGAATCCTAGAAATGTTGGTTCGGATGTTGAAAGTATGCTGGTTTCATGTGCTGTCACATCTAATGGTTCTTGGAAGTCACCATGGATTTAGACATAGCCACAAGAACCGGACGCAGCTGTGGGTGTAGTCTGGACTCCTTGCTCAAGACTGATTACCTCTGTCCGGATTGGGGTGGATGCTAGTTGAGGATATGCATTTTTTGCTTATGAGTACACAAATTTTACAATCATGTCAGCAATTTTCCTCTTCCCCTTCTTGTTGAAGTGTAACCCATGTCTGGTATAGAGACAACGACTCAAGTCATTCAGTGGTAAAAATTCAGCATGTGTATAGTCTGCAACCAAGCATTGAAGTTCAGAGTTCACAGAGGCCACACTCCGTATAGAAAATCCTTAATGTAATGAAGATTCTTTTTAAACAAATAAATTCTTCAAACCACTGTTTTTAATCATAATATTGTACTGTCTATTAAAGTTATTGTAACCAATACAGTTTTTTATTATTTTTATTTTTATTATTATAAGTGTTGTAACAAAACGCTGTATAAAAATTTAATTTTTCTCATGGTTACAAAAACAAAATAGTGGCAAAAAAGATACATTTTAAAACTCTGTGCAATACCTTTAAATATATGTCCAAAAGAATTGTTGAAGAAGCTGTGTGCTTGAAAGTAAAGGCACCAGTCAACACAGAAGACTGTTCCATTCAAAAATATCAAGAGTTTTTAAAAGTGATTGGATGAAAGATGTAATAAAACAAGAAAAATGTCACTTAGTAAAATTAAGTAAATTTTCTCGAGTAAGTCAGAATGAAAAATTAATAAAGGAAGTTAAAATAAGAATACATTTATTCCACTCTCATACAATACAAAATTAAAATCAGAACTTAGCTATTAAAATTAAATATAGAACAAAAATATCTTTTAATGACAGTAAGATAAAAATTCTGTCAATTTAATAAAAAGTCAGAGATTTATTAAAGTAGAAGTGGGTAATAAATATATAGCAAAAGAATCAAGAAATTATTTTAAAAAGACATAGCATTATTTAATCTAATCCATTAGTTCTAAGTCATATATTAAATAACTATTTCATTAAAAATGTGCAAAAAATTATCCAAAGCATCCTCATTGTCTCACCACAGGGGCAGGAAATAATGCTGGGAGTACAGTGCTTAAGTTTTCACCAACTGATGAAAAAGAAATTGTAATAGCGATAGATTCTTTGCAAAATAAATACTTTGGTGGATTTAATGACATTTCTACCATGATCATCAAAGCAGATGAAAAATAAATATCAACAGTTTTGAGTCACCTAATAAATTCTTCATTCATTTCTTGATATTTTCCTGATAAAAATTATGAAATTTATTCCGATACATAGGGCGGGTAACACTCAAGATCCAGCCAATTATAGACCAGTCTCAATTTTTCCTTCCATATCTAAAGTCTTTGAAAAAATAGTTTATAACAGGTTGTACAAGTACTTAGAATACGTCAATGTAAATTTCTGTATGGCTTTCAGAAAAAGAAATTAGTAATAAGACACTACAAGTAAAACGTCACACAACACAAAATTTATCACAATATAAGCACAAAATGTACAAATATATTACAATACCAGCACAAGATGCACAAATATTATGGTGATCGATTTTGGTGAACCACGCTCACCTTCCTCAGACCAGAGGGATTCACAAAAGAATCCCTCCTGATTTCTTTTGTGAATCCCTCTGGTTTCTAGCTCATCTGAAAATGGGTTAGAATTTGTATACTTCAGTCAGTGAGTTACACATGCGGCTTTATAGATATTAGACTCGCTTCGCTCATTAGGGGCTTCGCCCCCAAACCCCCTTGTGGTTTAAACATCAATAGCTATTAAGGTCATGGGTGCTTTCCAATATGATAACGGGTGGCTACCAAAGTTGATTATCAGGAGCTTTCTAAGTTGATCACAGGCTACACAAGATTATTTCGGGTGGTTACCAAAGTGGATCACGGGGGACTATAAAAGATCATCATGGGGGCTACCTAAATGGTTGATGACCGGTTAATCTAATCGATGATGGGTGCTACCCAAGATGATCACAAATGATTAACCAAGTTGATTACAGGGCGTTTTCCCAACAGGATCAAGGGAGCTACACAAGTTCATCATGGGGGTCTGCCAATGTAGATCACAGAGCCTAACCAAGGTTATCACCAGGGGTTGCGTAAGTCGATGACTGTCTGGCACCGAAGTTGATCACAGGGGCTGGTAAATGGAGAGGTCAGCGTAAATAGTGTACAAGGTTTTAAGTGTCCAGCCTATTTTAATCATGCTGAAATAGGCGGTTACAGAGCCGGATTTAGTATTTTGGTGCCCCTAGGCCCAATAATTTTTTCCGCTCCCTAGTGTGGTTAAAGTTACTTTCCTACAAACCTTTACTAAAAAAATATATCAGATTTATTTGTTAATTGCTTAAACACCACACCACGATGTCATTTTATCATTGCAAGTTTTTTGAGAAATTAACTTGGTTCTGGGTGTAACAAAATACCCTTAATTTGCTAACAAAAGAGTGGTTAATAACTTTGGTTTTGTTCAATATGGTCATTTGGGCAAATAAATAAATAAAAAAAAAAAAAAAAAAAAAAACTGTAATAGACGAGGGGGCTACCTAAGTTAATCATGAGATGTTAGTCAAATTGACTATGGCAGCTACCCAAGATGATAACAGGTGATTACCCCCAAGTTGATCACGGGGGCTCCCAACATGATCGAAAGGTTTTAAGTTTCCAGCTGGTTGTAATCATGCTCCAATGGGAGGGTATACTTTAAAATATCACATTTTTTTACAAAAAGCTCAACTTAACC
The DNA here is from genome assembly GCA_035578905.1 of Stictocephala bisonia. Lineage (NCBI taxonomy): Eukaryota > Metazoa > Arthropoda > Insecta > Hemiptera > Membracidae > Stictocephala > Stictocephala bisonia. The sequence continues at coordinate 67,161 of JAQJVL010002664.1, read as the reverse complement.
AATCTTTTGTGAGAAAACTGTTGTATATACAGCATAGAAGTATATAAAATTTCTTGCAGTAAACGTTATTGTGAATAAACAAAGATTCAAGATTTTATTTGTCGAAAACTTTACAAAAAGTATGACAACGTCAATAGCCTAAGTTACAGTGAAGTTTTCACAATGTCATAATATTCACTAATATTATACAAGCAATTATTAGTTAGTAGTCTTTTTCAAAATGTCTTAAATTTAGTATAAGGCAACACTTTGATATAATCAGGTAGATCATTGTACAATCGGATGCCCTGGTGGTCCACACTATTCATTGTACTTGTGTAGACACATCTCTTTACACTAAGATTATTTTTATGCCTAGTGTCATGCTGGTGGGTGTCCACCATTTTAGGTAATTCATTCACTTTTTCTTTGGTGTATAACAGTACTGATTGAATATACATAGAAGGCAAGGACATGATACCCAGACTTCTAAAATAGGGCTTACAGTGAATTTGTCCTGATACTCCACAAATCAACCTTATAGCTTTTTTTGCATTGTAAAAAGTTTGGATGAATATCCAGAATTGCCCCACAATTCAATACCATAGTTGAGATGACTATGTATGTAAGCATAATAAATGAATAGAAGGACATTGGGAGTAACACTCTTCCTTAGGGAGCGTAAGACAAAAAGCCCCTTAGCTAACTTGGCAGAAGTATTGTCTATATGACTAGTCCACTTCAAGTCTGATTGGATAAAAATGCCTAAGAAATTTAATGAAGAGCTTTCATTTTTATGTAAACTCCCAAGTCCTGTACCTTCTCTCCATTTAGTAACAGCTTATTTGCAATACACCAGCCCTGTATAATGTCAGACGACACATCCAGCATATCACCAGCTTCCACATATGATTTAGCCTTGATATTCAAACCCAAATCATCAGTGAACAAGAAACTTATTATATTGGGACCACTAATGTTAACAGGGAGATCATTAATGTAAAGAATAAAGAGTTGGTCCCAATATAGAACCTTGCTGCACACCATGCTCAACTTGGAGAAGTGATGAAAAACTGCCATTCTTATAAACCACCTGTTTTATTTTATTTTATTTATTTATTTCAACGGTAACACCATTTTACACAATATAATACAAAGATGGTAATGCAAATAGATCAGCAAATACGGTACACAAACCAACAACCTCATAACTAAGAATAACAAATTAAGTTGAATCAAACAGCCATACAAGACCAGCACTTAACTGATTAAATTACGTGTGGATGAAAAAGAAAGTGAAATTATTGATAACATAAGTAAATAACAACAAGTAACAATAAACAAACATTGAATAAATATAAATAAATCAAATCTACAAGAAAAACAATACAAGGATAGTAATTCAACAATCACCATACTAATAAATATTAAATATAACAGGAAATAATTCAGTGTAATAAGGAGTGCATAATAGCCTCGAAATACAACCATCAAAGTTCATCTTCAAATAAGGACCGAGCCAGTCTTCTGAACTCCTGGAGGGTTAGTCCGAAAAATTCCAATTGAGCAATATTCCCAAGACGCATGAGACGAGGCACAGTACTATTGAAAGCATAAGAAGTGGAGTGGTGATGCTTGGAAAAAGTCTGAATGAGACGGGTTCTATGAGGAACATGAAAGTCAAAAAGCTGAAGTAACTCAGGGCAATCAAGCCATTGACGACTTTAAACAAAAATATCAAGTCCATAACAGCTCTTCTGGTGGAAAGAGAGATAACTCCATGCTGAACTGCAATCTCTTGAACATCAATATCCAAATAGTTCACACCACCCCTAACACCCATCAGGCGAAGAAAGCGTTTCTGGACAGCATCGAGGGAACAGCAATGGCCAACCTGATAGGGAGCCCAAATAACGGACCCATATTCCAATATAGGGCGCACAAGAGACACATACAATATCTTCACCGTATCTGGAGAAAAAGCACTCCTAGATGTGCGAGCAATAAGTCCTAAAACTCTGTTCGCCTTGGCACAGATCTTAGCTATGTGTTCTTCTGGGTCGAGACTGGGTGTAAAGTGGATCCCCAAGTCCTTGATCACTGTAACTCTTCTTAGTTTGGTTCCATTCAGGTGGTAGTCGAAAGGAATCAAAGACTTAGTTCTCCCGAATGTCATTACCTGACATTTATTTACGTTCAACTGCATACCATTTTCATCACACCATAAAGAAACATTGTTCAAATTAGCTTGAAGAGAATACTGTTGACATACTGGCGAGACTTCCATGAAAATCTTGACGTCATCAGCAAAAAGAACAAACTTACAGTCAAGTAGCTTACCAATGTCATTAATGAACAAGCTGAACAAAAATGGGCCCAGGAGTGAGCCCTGGGGTACTCCAGATGTGACCTGAACAATAGATTCAGAAATGCTTGAGGCAAACTTTACTTGCAGTGTACAACCGGTTAAATAACTCTGAAACCATTTCAGAAGAGGGCCCGCAACTCCAAGTGCCCCAAGCTTAGCAATCAGGTGGGCATGACTGACTCTGTCAAAGGCCTTAGCAAAGTCTAGATATATACAGTCCACAGTGTGATGATGGGAGAAAGCGGATTAAATATAGTTGGTGAAGACACACAAATTGGTAATCGTAGACCTCCCAGGACAGAACCCATGCTGCTCAGCAATGATTACACTCTTAAAGGTAAAAGACAGAACATCAAGTATCAATCTCTCGAAGACTTTAGCAATAGCCGATTGGATTACAATTGGCCTGTAGTTCTCAACATTCGAGATGTCCCCAGATTTGTGAACAGGAACAAGATAGCCAGGCTTCAGCACATCAGGGAATATGCCCACACTCAAAAGACGGTTGAAGTAGAAGGAGAGATGAGGAGCGATGACAAAACTGCATAACTTCAACACAGCTGGAGTGACATTGTCAGGTCCAGCACCCTTAGAACCATTATTAAGGTTTTATTATTATTGTTGTCAATTATTAAGGTAAGACTTAAAAATTTTAATGGTAGAATCGTCAGAAAAATAAAATATTAATTTATCCAGCAAGACACTGTGATCCAGTGTGTCAAAGGCCCTGGACATATCAAAAGACCTGAAGACGACATTATTTTTATCTTCCAATCCCTCATAACAATCTTTAATCAAAGACAAGACTGCATTGGTTGTACTATGTTTGCATCTGAAACCAAATTATCCTGGTTTGCATCTTTCAGAAAAAAGACAATTATCCTCAAGAAAATCTACAATCTGCCTGTGGACAAGCCGTTCCAAGACCTTTGACACTACTGGAATGATGGAAATTGGCCTGTAGTTACATAAGTGATCTTTAGGCCCTTTTTTATGTATAGGTATAACCTTATTTATCTTGAAAACATCTGGATACATACATTGATGTATACTCTGGTTAAAAAGATAGGTTAAAACTTCGCATATGTTCTTAGCACAAATCTTTGGAATTTTGGAACTTAGGCCATAATAGTCAAGACAGGCACTGCCACTCAAGACATGAAAGTCATTTGATGTCTTCTAAACAATATATTGCAACTACAGACAAACAAATACCTCAACAGTACATGAAAGACAGCATTTTCATATAAATATTTTGAGGTTTTTGTTTGTTTTGAAAGGTGAAATATCAAATATTATAAAAACAGTTAAATAGTCTGTAAGGTTTATACTTTCCAACTTATTTTATTCATACTTAAATGGGAGGAAATATTCTATAAAATTACGTGTTTTGACATATCTAAACTTTACCGACCTTTTGTAAGGAAACGGTACAATATACCACAAAATGTATATTAAACTTTTAGTACACAATTTTATTGTCAATATCTTAACTAAATATTACAGCTTCAGTAAAACAAAAACCTCAGCTATGCAAACAGGTAAGTGCTCTCTTGTCCGTCATTTGGAATTTTGTATCAATTTTGCTAACAGAAAAATGAAGGTAAATATTATGTAGAATTTTAAGTTTAATTCTACATAATATTTGCAAAATCTATTTGAATAGAATTTTTCTTTACATAAAAGTGAACGTAAATCGTGTGTAAGGATTTAAGTTTCTAGCTTATTTTAATTATGCTTATATGGGAGGAACTCTTCCAAATAAATCACATGTTTTCGACAAAACTCAACGTTACTTTTTGTGAGGATACTATAGTTTGTACCATAAAATTGAAAATGACACTTTTTGTACATAATTTAATTTTTAATCTGAATATTTTGATAGATTCTATCTAAATTAAATATTACAGCGTCAGTATAACAAAAACCCCAACTCTGCAAAAAGATCAGCAATTTCACGTCAGCCATTTTGAATTTTTTCTAGGTTATGAAAAGTGAAAAATCAAATTTCAAAACAGTTTTGGTAACAATGTATTAAATTGAAACAGTATGTACGGTTTTAGATATTTAAATTATTGTAATATGGAAATAAAACCTAACAAAAGTAGAATTTTTTAAACGAAAAGTGAAATTGAATGATTTTTTGCACAGTTAATATCAAAAATACAAAAAATTACCTATTAACAAAATTTAATTACAAATCTGGAGTAAGCTGTCAGATTTGCTCTACAACCAACGGTTTGCCCACAATGAAGCCGGAAGTAAAACTCTGCACACAATTCGTCTCATCCGCCATTTTTATTTTTTGGGAGGTTAAAAATAAAAAAAATTTTAGTTTTCGGAATTTTCCTGTAGGTTCCTTGGAAAAAGTGTACCAAATTTCAAGTTTCTAGCTCATCTGAAAATGGGTTAGAATTTGTATACGTGAGTCATTCAGTCAGTGAGTTACATATGCGGCTTTATAGATATTAGATTATTACTGTAACGATATAAAATAGAATTATTTATTAAATATAACTTGATTTATAGCACTAAGTACAGAATTATGTAAAAATTAGACCAATCTATTTAATTTATTATTTTTCAAACCATTTTCTAACTATTTATCATTTTCTAAATTTATCATCAAAACTCATATACGACAGGATGTTAATTAGCCACTTTCCAACAATATCAACTTCCTGTGCCCAGACCAGCGATGTAGGAAGAAGAAAGACTCTCTCTCTCCAATTTGAAATAGTGAAAGCAAGAGCAAGTAAATAAGGGTCCTAATCCCTAGTGAATTATAAAGTGTATAAAATGTAAGCTGCATGGAACTTAATAAAAGAAAATATAAATAACTCGTCTTTACAAACAGACATACATATTAGCCCGGACCAGTTTAATAATTTTTTTATTAATTCAATTAAACAAATAAAAGACAATATTAAGAAGCCCAACAATATCAATAGTATAAGCTTAGTCAAAAATCATCCTGTCAAGAGAAATAAATTTTATTTTATGAAAGTCTCAGTTGATAATGTCACTAACGCTGTTAAAAGACTAAAAAATTCTGAAAGCAAGGATATTTATAATTTATCAAATAACATGTTTAAGAAGATTAGTCATATAATTTTGAATCCTTTAACCACATGTATAAATAAATGTATGAAAGAGGGTATTTTTCCAGACGAACTGAAGTTGTCTAGACTATGCCCAATCTTTAAGAAAGGGTCAAAACAACTTGCTGAAAGTTATCGCCCTATATCCATTGTACCAGTGATATCCAAAATTATAGAAATTATAGTACATGATCAACTTGTCACCTATCTGGAAAACAATAATTACCTGAATTCATCAGAGTTTGGTTTTAGAAGAAATAAATGTACAATTGATGCAGTTGATGCACTAGTTAGGGAAATTATAAAAGCTTTTGAGAGTAAGGCCTTTGCTCAAGCCACTCTCTGTGACTTGAGCAAGGCATTTGATTGTGTTGAACATGATGAGTTAATCTTAAAACTAAACTACTATGGCATAACTTGTATTTCTGCTAAGTTTTTTCAAGACTATTTAAAAAATCGTAGACAAAAGGTTTTAATTAATGGAAACTGGTCCAATGAACTAGTGGTTGAGTGTGGAGTACCCCAAGGGTCGGTGTTGGGACCCCTGCTATTTTTACTATACATAAATGACCTTCCAAGTGCTATTAAAACCAAATCCTTTTTGTATGCAGACGATACAACATTCTTAAACAGTAACACAAACTTTAACACTTTACAAGACATTGTACATGAAACACTTGATGAAGCATCTTTGTGGTTTAGGACAAATGGCCTTTTATTAAATGAAACTAAAACCCAAAATATCATGTTCAGTTTAAGACAGAGTCCTGCAAATAACTTACCTAATGATTTCCTTCCCAGTGTTAAATTTCTAGGTATTCATATTCATATTGATTGTAACTTATCATGGAACTCTCACGTTGAGTATATTTCTAAAAGATTATCTAGAGTAATCTTTTTACTTAAACGCTTAATGGACAGTGTCCAGGAAAGTTATGTAAAAACCGCATACTATGCTTTTTTTCAATCTATAATTAGATACGGACTTATAATATGGGGCTATAGTACTAAAGTTAGTGACATTCTTATTTTACAAAAGAAGGCCATTAGACTGATAAGTAAAGCACAAACATTGGACCACTGCAAACCACTTTTCATTGAGCTTGAGTTTCAAACTGTTATAAATTTGTATATTTTTGATTTAATGTCATACATTTTAAAAAATAGCCCATCCCTCATTCTTAGCAGCAGCATTCACAGCTATAATACTAGAAATAAAAATAATATTGCCATAGAGTTTTGCAGACTGAGTAGAACCCAACACAGTCATGTTTTTATTTCCCAGAAGATTTTATTCACAATCACTAAAATTACAGAAGTGTAATTTTATTCACAATCACTAATTTACTAGTCTAAACTATACACTACAAGATATTTACAGAGTTGTTAATATTACCAGACATCCAATATTTAAACTGTTATTAGACAGAGAACTATAGGCCAATATCACATTTACCAAGCTTTTCAAAGATATTTGAACGAGCAGTACATAATCAGTTGATAAGTTATTTGGAAAAATATAATAAACTAAATCCTTCACAGTTTGGTTTTCGTCCAAAGAAATCTACTAAACAGGCTCTCACAGCATTTCTCGAATCAGTTTTAGATAATCTGGAATCAAAAAAGATAGTATCGGGCTGCTTCATAGACCTAAGTAAGGCATTTGACAGGTTCGACCAAAGTTACTGATTGACAAATTTTCAAACATAGGTATCCAAGGGCATTGTCTAAGGTAGATCCAAAGTTACCTAGAAAATCGTCAGCAATATTTCCATATCTCTGAATATAATAATGGAAGGACAGAAACATTTCAATCCACATTAAGTCAAACAAAAGCAGGTGGACCACAGGGTTCTATCCTCGGTCCTTTATTATACATAATTTACGTTAATGATATAATTGAAACAGTCCCTAAAGAAAATATAATTTCCTTTGCTGATGATACTTCAATTTTCAAAGCTACTACAAATCATGAAAATCTAGAGATTGAAACATTTATTACTGTGAATGAGATATCTAGCTATTTTGCAAATCTAGGATTAAAAATAAATCCGAATAAAACTAATTTTATTAATATAAACTTATCAAAAAAAACAAATAAAAGACCTCTTTTTAACATATTATTAGATGAAAAGGAGGCAGGGCCGGTGACAGGGGGGGGTAGGGGGGGCTACAGCCCCGGGGCCCGGGCCCCCAGAGGGGGCCCGGTCCGGGGCCCTAGGTCTGGTTTAAAATACAAATCAGTGGTCTTTTTAACCGTGTGGTGGGTATTTCAAGTCTGCGAGGTGGCAGCACTGGCAGCATGCAGCGTTGGCAACACTGCACTAGCCGTCATCTCGCGGCCGGCGGCAGTGTATCTGTCTAGGGACTCCAGTCTAGCTTCTTTGTTTACTTACGTCTGTTGCACGCTGTCAATTTTCTGTGCGGTTTCGTGGATAGTTCTATTGTTCCGTTCATAGTTTGTTAATCGTCATGTGTGTTTCAATCAGAATTAGTTCAGTGATAAGTTAGAAGAGTGAGAGGAAAGTAGAAACAATGAGCTACAAACACAAATCTGGAGCGCAGAAGAGGAAAGAAAAGGACGATAGAGAGTTTAGAGAACGGGAAGCAAAGAAAGGCCAGTTGTCACTTGGACATTTTTTCAAAATACCCGATTCTGTTTCACTTTCACCTGATACTGAAGTAAGTGAAGTTGAGTTAGCAGTAAACACTAGTTCTAAGACTGATGCAATAATAAGTCCTACTCCTACCGACAAAGATATATTTGTTCCTAAAAATGAAAGTGCTGAGAGTGAGAGTGAGACTGAGAATTACAAGATTGAAACCACTGCTAATGCTACCAGAAGCAGTAGCACGTCTATCTTGGTCACAACTTCCCAGTCTCATGATGAAACGACCTCGTCGGCACCTTGCATACACTTTGATGTAGGGGACCCCAGTTTTGATGCAAGTATACATTTAAAATACAATCATTTTCCAATGCCAGAGCGATTTCCTGACGACATCACCGGTTCTTCAGTACCAACTTCAGTATTTAAAAAAAAACTCACTAATGGCGATTTAATTACACGGGACTGGCTAGTTTGGAGCCAAAGTAAAAAAGCCTTCTTCTGTTTGCCGTGTAAAGTTTTTAGCTCACTCCCTCACACGAAACGCTCATCTCTGGCACTTCCAGAAGGATTTTCAAGTAAAAAACGTTGGAAAAAATTGTTTGATAAGGTCCCTGAACACGAAAACAGTAGTAGTCACAAACACTGCTACATTCAATGGAAGTCAGAGGTGATAAAATCAAAAAAAGATAAAAATCTGACAGGCTTAATTTTGAATTCCATTCTACAAGAAAAGGAAAAGTGGCGTGACCTTTTAAAGCGATTACTTAATGTGACTTTGTTTCTAGCTGAAAGAGGACTTGCTTTTAGAGGCACTAATGAAAAAATAGGAGACCCATCTAATGGAAATTTTTTGGGCATCTTAGAACTGCTAGCAAATTATGATCCAGTGTTAAACGAGCATTTAAATAAAGTTCGTTTGTATCAAACTAAAGGGGAACGAATGCAAGTTCACTACCTGTCGCATGATATTCAGAATGAATTTATAGAATTATGTTCTTCCCAAGTTACAAAGGTAATTCTTGAAGAAAGAGAAAAAGCTAGGTATTATTCTGTAATTGTTGATGCAACACCTGATTCAGCCCACATTGAACAGACAGCATTTATTTTGAGATACGTGCATGAAACTGAAGAAGAAAGTGAACCCTACAAAGTGCAAGAACGACTTCTATGTTTTGCTGATTGCACAAAAAAGAGTGGTAAAGATATTGCTGAGCTTATCTTGAGTACTTTGAAACGCTATGAAATCCCTATAGAAGACTGTAAAGGCCAAGGGTACGACAATGGTAGTAATATGAAAGGTGCCTATAAAGGAGCTCAGGCTTTCATATTATCAGCCAACAGCGAAGCTGTTTACTCTGCGTGCACTTGTCACTCCTTAAACCTTTGTGGTGAACAAGCAGCGGAGTGCTGTCCAGCGGCTATAACTTTTTTTGGGGCTGTCCAAAAGTTGTACAACATTTTCAGTTCAAGCCCCCAGAGGTGGGATATTTTGAAAAATAAAATACCCGGATCTCTTCACTCCATGTCAAAAACACGATGGTCAGCAAGAGTGGATAGTGTAAGACCTGTTGCAGCTCATCTTCCTGGAATAGTAGAAGCACTTGAGGAAGTGATCAAACTAAATTTGACAGCAGAATGTCGTCGAGACGTAGAGGGACTGAAGAAATACTTCAAGAGCTTCAACTGCCTTCTTCTTGCATCGGTTTGGTACAAAATATTGAAACCCATTGACACAGTCAACAGAGTTTTACAGAACCGTGGTGAAACCTTAGATGTAGCGTCGAAGAATCTAAGTCAATTGATAGAAGATTTGAAAGTTTTGCGGAATGATGGTTGGGATAAAATCTTCAATGAAGTTTTGGTCGTTGCTGAAAACATAGGATGGCCACAGCAACTTGAGGAGGAAGAGAAAAGAAGGAGGAAACGAAAAAGGGCAGCTGACGCTGACGAGGACAACGAGGTGTGTGATGACAATATGGAACATAAACTTGATGCAAAGAAAACTTTTAACAACAAAGTTTTTAATGTCATTTTGGACAGTGTCATTGGGGACATGACAGTGCGTTTTAAGTCAGTCAGCGATTTGTGTAGTAACTTTTCTGTTTTGTGGTCATTCAAAGAAATGCCAGATGACCTGATCGAAACTAAATCTGCTGAACTAGTACAACGACACCAAAAGGATCTGGGAACCGATCTTCTTGAGGAACTGGTGAGTCTGAAGCAAATATATGAAGCAAACTTTGGTGGAAAAACACTTTTACCCTTTGAACTTCTCAAGAAAATTAAACTCTTCAATTTAGAATCTTTATTCCCAAATCTTACTGTTGCCTTGAGAATTTTTGCAACAATTCCAGCCACAGTCGCCAGTGCAGAACGTTCGTTTTCAGTATTAAACAGAATAAAAAACGTTCTACGCTCAACAATGTGCCAAAACAGGTTGTCAAGCCTAGGTGTTTTGGCGGTGGAAATGGACCTAGTAAAAAGAGCAAATGTAGATAGAATAATTGACGAATTTGCGTCAAGAAAAGCCAGAAGAGGAGTTTTGTTGTAATTTGTAATCATGGTTAGATTAAGATTAAAGACTTTAATTGACGAAAAGTGTTGTTTACTTTGTATATGGAAAAAAATCAATTAAACATAATTTATCTACGTGAATTATACGTAATAATTATGTATATGGATTAATAAAATCAATTTCTTCAATCAAAACATGTTGTATTTTTCTTTTTTAAATACCATTGTCTATTCAATTAATTCAACATTTACATATCTGTGATGTTTTAATTTAAATTTTCTATTATATAATTTTTTTTTTTTTTTAAAGGTTTCAATTAAAACCATTTTGTATTTCTTCAATGAGTGCCTAAATTTGTGGTTTACTTAAATATGAAACAGCCTGAAAAGATAATTTATGAATGAATAAGTGAAAACAGGTCTAGATTACACCAAAATGAGTTATTTTATCTGTAATTCAACATTGTTCTCAATCTCAGGGACTGGGGAGTATCCCTAGACCCCCGGTACCCCACACAAACAAAACGCCTTCATGCATACCATACCTAGGGGCCCGGATTAGGTCCAGCCCTGGGGCCCGCGATCGCTCTCGCCGGCCCTGAAAGGAGGTAACTCAAGTTGAAAATGTTAAATTCCTTGGAGTGACTGTTGACAGCAACCTAAGTTGGAATGAACATGTCAATAAACTTTCTTTGAAATTGGCATCCGGTCTTCATATAGGTAATAAGAAAAGTTTCAAAATTAAAATGTAAACCTATTTCAATCAGTTGTTATTATGCTTTCATATATTCCCATATAAGTTACTCAATAATTCTTTGGGGTTCATCATCTTTGCAAAACTTAAATAGAATCTTCATACTACAGAAAAGATCAATTAGATATATAGATAACCTGAATTCACTTGATTCATGCAGGGACTCTTTTGTCAACAATAACATTCTTACAGTACCATCAATTTACATATTGGAATGCATAATGTACTGCATATCTAATAATCAGCTTAAAACAGTAAAGAACCATTCACACAATACAAGGAAAATAAACTTTGCTGCAACACATAGATTAAAGATATATGAGTCCAAACCTTCATACATAGGTAATAAGTTCTACAGTAAATTACCTTCTCAATTGAAGGTAGAAGTGATAAAAAAATGCTTTAAAAATAAACTGAGGAACTGGCTTGTACAGAAATGCTTTTATAAATTGGAAGATCTACTTGAGCCCGGTCAAAAATAAAATGGTTGTTTTGTTTCTTGGGAGCTATTTTCTATCTTTTTAAATGTTATATTTGTCATGAATTATTCGAATTAAATAGTAGTGTAGTCTAGTTTAGATTTAAGATTGATATATAATAATATATATATACTAAATGACAACTTTTATACCCTTTGAGTAGGGTTTTTGTAAAGGCTGATGTAAATAAATAAATAAATAAATTTATAATAAATTAAAAGATTTAGTTAATAAATACCCGACAACACTTTTTAAAATCAAACTGTATAACTGGTTGCTAAAAAATCCATTTTATGAACTAGGGGAGTTTTTCAGTATGCAAGATATTAGTTTTTAGATTGTTGGACCTGTACTTTAGAATCATACCGGTTATGTAAATTACTGTTTACTTAAATGACAGTTTGTTAACCATGTTTGTCATTCTAGATTGAATAATGTATATGTGCAATATGATTGTTTTGTTTTGACTATGTCTGTTAGATGTATATGCGACTGTGCGTTTATGTATGCGTTTATGTAAAACGACAATAAAGATTATTTATTTATTTTATTTATTTATTAGTGTTGAAAAGTATTTAAAAGTCAACAAAAACTTTCCTAGAAGACATATTTTTCTTTTGAACTACAACATTTAAGTTGAAATTTAATAATATATATATATATATTTTATGATAAAGAAGATTTAAACTTGATCCAGCTACAAACCTTGGTGAGACCCATCCAAATTCTATCGATTTTTTTACCTAATGCAAGAGTCAAAAACACTACAACAGTAACATCCAATCCAATTTAACAATATTTAATCTAAATTTCTTTTCCAAATTCATAAATCTTTTATATACAAGCCAAATTAAGAACTTTCAAAGATCTGGGAGGTAGTATGCAAATTTCAATAAATTTATACCATTGTAACTATCTCATTATTGTTCAATTCATATACTGGTGGTGCGCCTGCACAGTGTGTACTCATAATGTTAAACCCTGAGATAAACTGTTATAAACTATGTAAATTAAAATTTTGTCCATGCACTTTATAGTTGAATAAAGATGTTTGTATTTATAACATTCAAACCAGTTTTTGTTTTATTAAAAATTATTTTTGTTTTATTAAAAATTTTATAAAATTCAAAACAAAACAATATCGATGAATAAAAATAAAAGAACAACTCCAACCCCAATTAATCTTAAAGAAAACTCTATTTGGAAATATGTTTGTTACAATGAATATTCTGAGAAAACGAAGATATTCAAAAAACATAATATAAATTTATCGTTCAGAACAAGTCATCAAATAAAAAACCTATTGTGAAAAACCCAAAATCAAAAATAAATGAAGAAGATAAATCTGGAATATATAAAACTGTGATAATTGTGATAAAGTTTATATTGGCCAGAAAAAAAATTGAAACAGTATTCAAAGAACAGAGCAAATTTTAAGTATTGACAATGTAAAAATCAGCAATGGCCAAAAATGCACTATAAAAGGACATAACTTTTAAAAATTTAAAGTTCTAAAACAAATTAACAAAAATCAATACTTAGATGTGTCAGAAACTTTCTACATGAACAAATTTAATACTCTAATTGTAAATAATGACCCTCCACCCATTCAAAATTCTTCGTTTATATAGTACTAGCACCCCCATTGCGACTTCACCCACTAACTTTCAAGTTTTATATAACTTGTATGAAATTTATAATTTTCTTAATCAAATTATAAGTGTTTGTAAGCATTTTAGTTTATGAACTTAGGGTATGCATGAATAAATAGAAGATATGCCTATTTATTTTGCATTTTTTTATCATCAATACTAAAAACGTAAATTGTAATAATCATTAAGAGTATAGGAAGGCATAAAAGCTGAAATGCGTAATCCAAGAAGATTTGCAGGATCACTGGCAGATTGAAGGTAATTAATCTATAATACATTAATCAAAAGTGATTCAGAAAAACAACACCAAAATGAAAATTTTCACATTGGTTTTAAAAAACATATGAATTAAAACTAATATTGTTACTTTTTATTTCAAGTTATAAATTTGCAATACAACAATTTGCTATCAATTATGCAGCACATTTAAGAATTTTAAGCATAACTTACAGAAAAACTTTTTTATAATCTATGTTATTTGTCTTTTCTGTTGGTGTTAAAGTAACTAAACTTGATGGACTGCTTACTCTACAGTAGAACAGGCTATTTAAAATTGTCTGTGGGAATAGCACACTTCTCTCAGATCTATGCCTGCAAATTTTAAGGACTGTCCTGGAGACTTATTAACAGTCATTGAAAAACAAATTAATAAAAGACAGTACGCTTTTGAATTGGAATGGATAGTCTGAAGGAATTAATTGGATTCTAGGAATAAATACAGATTCTCTTTTAGTACCGCTAGTAATAATAGTTGCTTCAATAACATTTGTATGGAGAGCAGTTACTTGTAAATGTGTACCATTGCATAATTTTGGTACACCCTAGTTAACGTAACAAATAAACTTTACAACGGATTAAATAACGGAAATAAGGCTAAGGCCTTTTTATTGATTTTAAAAAAGCTTTTGATTTAGTGAAACATGAAATTCTCTTTACAAAACTATCAAATATAGGGATTAGAGGAATAGCACTGAACTGGTTAAAAAATTTTCTATCAGGCAGATATCAACAGACACGAATCGGTGACTATGTTAGTTCAAAACTCCGTGTTCGCTCAGGGGTCCCTCAAGAATCGGTTATATCTGCCACTTTATTTTTAATTTTTATAAATGACTTGTTGAAAGAAGAGTTTAAAGGTGAAATCAGTGCTTTTGCAGACGATAATGCATTATTTTACACAGATAAAGAGGATTGTGTTATATATGACAAAATAACAGATGACCTATTACTACTACGTAACTGGTATACGAGGAATAGAATGGTGGTTAACGTAAATAAAACAAAATACATCAACTTTGGTTTCAAACCTTTTGTTTTTGTAAATGCATTGAAATACCATTCAATAGATTGTCCTAGACATGTTTGCAGATGTTCTTCTATAGAAAAAGTTACAAGTTTCAAATATCTTGGTGTAATATTTGATGAAAAACTAAACTGGGGAGAGCACATTGTGGAACTGCATAACAAATTGAAACACTCTATGCGAGCATTCTACTTTCTCAACAATATTTGTGACCAGTCGTTTTTAAGAGTTTTGATAGAATCAAAATTTCGGTATGTTATTGTGTGCTATGGAGGTACCTTTAAATATTTGTTACAAAGGCTAAGAGTCACTCAGAATCATTTCTTACGCGTAATTCTAAAGAAGAACTTGAGGGAAAGCTCATTAAGGGGACTATACGCAGAATTAAAAGTTCTTCCAGTCCAACATCTCTTTGTTTTTAAAGGATTAAGAATGTTTTATACCATGAGTGGTAATGATATTGTCGACGAGCTTATGCGTAGTTCAAGACTAACAGAACAAAAAATATTAAAATTGCCAAAAGTGAAGAAAGAAATTTTTAGAAGATCTTTGAAGTATATAGGTCCAACATTTTACAACTTGCTTCCACTCCAAATTAAAAAGTGCAACAAATTAAATGCGTTTTGTAATAAATTAAAATGTTGGTTATATAATAATATTGATTTGGATTACATATTTCGAGTTATTCGATAGTATAACAAGGATCAAATAGTCCTAAGTCGGATGTAGTGTAGTTATGACTGTTTTCTAAAATAAGTTTTTAGGGTATGTACCTTCGTGTAAATTATGGATAGATATAATTAAATGAATATTTATAACCTTAAAATTTTTTCTGTAAATTTTACGGGCATTCTTGGTATTACTTTTATATGTATGTATGTCCTTATTGTTTGTTTTAGTTTAATTTATTATTTGTGTTAACATGTATGTACACACATTAATATTTGCTCTTGTTTGTATATGTATGTGGATTAAGTGTGCAAATGATTGTGTTAGTGACACGGATTGTTTGAATGTGTTATTTCCATAGTTTTAATTAGATAATAGTTGTATTAGTGGGCACCACAGGAAGCAGCATTGTTGACTTCAGGCTTTTATGACATCTGAACTATACTAAATTATTTGTAATAAAATTGTTTTCATTTTCTGCTAACCACATTACTGGAAAAGTGGTTAGCATTAGTTCCTAAGCTGTTAAAGTGTAGTATATTGTAAAAAAGAAATGATGGAATAAATAAATATTATTATTATTATTCTGTCCAATAATTCCTTTGGAGTAACTATCACAATTCCTAGTTCTGAGGGCAAATTGATATTTCCTCCAGATTCGAAATATTTACAATCACCTACTCTCAAAAGTACATCAGAAAAGTTTTCAGTAGTTTCATCATCTCTAAGATAAACTCTCATATTTTTTCTAAGAGAGAATTTTATTGTAACAGACACATTAAAATCAGTCATAATAATAGAGCTTGACAGAGAAGCTTGAGGAATTGTAGGATGTGTTTAGAATGAACAGGATGGTTAACAGTCCATAGGATCAGAGGAGCTTCTGATTTGAGATGTTCTCCTTATATGAAGGAGATATTGATGTCACAGCAAGTAAGACATCGAAATGGCCTTCAAATTGTATCCCCTGAACCGGAGACGTTGTTTATCTCTTTCATTCTCTTCATACCTGGCCAGAAGTATGCCATCATGATATATTTCAAACTCGAAGGGGGAAATGTCTCCCGCTGCCTTGAGCTCACAAGTAAGTCTCACATTTGGACTTTTCTATTGCAGCTTACTGGAGTACTGTTCGCTTACCCAGTTCATAGTGAACTGTTTGTATCTCTGCTAGTTGTTAGACACGTGATTTACGATAGCTACCCGTACACCGTTGATGCTCGAGACGCTAAACCGTGTACAGTATAAGACAGGAAGTAAAATAGGCACTTACCATCCCCAAGATCATACCCAAGATCATTACCAAGATCAGGTAAGAAACATCCTCACCATCTACGACTACAATCATAGCTTAAACTATTGTCTTGAAAAAAAACAAGAAAAAAGAATCATATGAAAAATGAAACTTATGAAACCACTCTTCCAGGGCATTAATATGTACACTTTAACTTCAATTACACAAACTTTATAAATAATTATTTACGTACAACTTAAAACAATTTAAAACTAATTTGTCAACATTAAAAAAATAATACAATAATTAATCACATATGTAACAAACTTTTGTCATGTTTATGCTTTTCTGTATCAGCTGTTTTAAATAAATTATTAAATTAATGCCAATGTTATTCTTATGGGAAAAAATTGATGTTTAGGGGGCTGTTTCTACTCCTCAGAAATGGAATTTCAAAAAATCCTTTGCATGCACTAAGACCATAAAATTAAGGTACTGAAAAATGTCAAGTAGCTATCTTTTACGGTTTACTCTGTAAGTTGAATTTTCATCAGCCTCTTTCAATGTTTGGGGGGCTGTTTCAACCCCTCAGGGATGGAATTTCAAAAAAATCCTTCCTTAGCACGCACTAAGACCATATAACTAAGGTACTGTAAACATTTCAAATAGCTATGTTTTACAAATGTCAAAATCCTACCTATTGTGGTTAAGGCTCTGCATTGATTTTGAATTTTTCACTTCTTCTTTTATAAATATAGATAATTTAACTGAAAATTACTATGTATTCATATATATATATTATTCTTATAGGAAAAAATGGATGTTTAGGGGGCTGTTTCTACTCCTAAACATAAAAAATAATATATATATATATATATATATATATATATATATAAACTTTAAATTTAATTATTTTTTTAAATCTACCATATGTTTAAAATAGTTACATTGTTATGTTTTGTAAATAAATGTTTTAAAATTAGAATTTTGTTGTCTGAAGATGCCTACATTGTAGGTGAAAGCCCTCACAGAAATAAATAATTTTATTGGAATATATGAAAATTAAAAAAATTATTTACAAAATACATAGTAGATTTTAAAAATAAATTAAGACATTACACAGGGTGATCAACACAATTGGGATCTCAAAAGAACTAATTTTACAGCAAACTATAAATGGGGAACTTACCTAATTTTTTATGCTTATTACAAATACATAGTTCAACTTTTATGGCGTTCAACTTTGGAATTCCTAATAGGAATTCCAATTTTTTATGATCAATTGAGGTTTTACTGGTAATTCTAAAACTTTTTCACTCTGGGCATTATTTTGATATACTCAACGGTTTAGCCGCTAGGAGCACTGAAAGTTTAAGAAATTCTTATTTCAACAATTATTTAATTAAAGGTGCATTTTTTACCATTTCCAAATAATAAGTGCATTATTTTTATTTATTTGAATGGACCACATGATGTCTGTGAAAACACTGGCTGTGGGAACTGGGCTATACTTGACCTCCAGGCAATATGGGTATACTTGTTAATAATTGTGCTTATGAAGTAATTTTTGCATTGATCTGAATGACAATTGATACAGACATGCTACTTTTCTGATTGATACTTTGGAGTGCACCGCAAAATATGCTAAAATATATCTGCTCCTACATCTTCAGTCACCATGAGGTAAAACCAAAGTGGAAATTTGCAACAATGAAACAGCTGATTACTGCCTAACAACACAATAATGTGCAATTGTGCACTCTTTTATTACTTTTTATGCTGTACTTGCACTTACATTATACACAGTTGTTGCATTAACAAGGTGTTTTAAATTTTTTTTTAAACAAAATAAAAGTATTTGTGAAACTGCAACAACTCTTTAACATTTAAACAAATAAAAATAATGCACTCTAAGTTAAGCTTTATTATTTGTAAATGGTAAAACATGCCTCTTTAATAATTGTTGAAATTCTTAAACTGTCAGCGCTCCTAGCAGCTAAATGGAAGTATATCAAAATAATGCCTAGAGTGAAAAAGTCTTACATTACCAGTAAAACCTGAATAGAAAAAATAGGGGTTCCCATAAGAAATTTCAAAGTTGACCGCCATATTAGAAAATGGTGACCGAATTTTTTAAATTTGAACTACGTAATTTTAATAAGCATAAAAAAAGAGGTAAAGTTCCCTATTTAAAGTTTGCTATAAAATTAGTACTTTTTGAGATCCCAACTGTGGCCCCTTGAGTTGATCACCCTGTATAGTTAATTTAAGTTTATATTCTATAGAAGAATTTTTGGAGTAGAAATATTGTATGACACTATTGCATTTGTTAAACTGTACATGACATTGAATTAAGAATATTTGATTTGATATAACTGCATAATTCTTATGAGTGCAGTATTACAACACTTTTGTTTTGAAAATGGCATTTACAGTTGAGCAAAAAGTAAAGTGTTGTTCATGGGCTGTTGCTTTCAAAAACATTAAGGAATGAGCTACATTACTCTGCTTACAAGGAAACCCGCAATCACTAAGAAAGATAAAACATAAAACTAGAATTACAAAATCTTCAATTCAGAGAGTTCAAGTTAAACACCAGTTGTCTGGGACGATAGTTATTAGACTTCACAGTGATGGGGCGTGATCGTATACTACTTTCAGCAGCTGATCCTGCCCTCTATAATCTATTTCATATTGAGAATGCAGTACGGTAAGTCCATAAAAAACGCTAATCAAATGAGAGTTTTTGAGGTACAGCACTGTATAAAAATATTGGCTCGCTGATACAAAGTAATCATAAAATCAAATTTCCGCATGGAAGTGGTTGGGAAAATATTGATTGCCTGTTATTAAAGGTATAAAATAAAAAAAATAAGTTAATAATTTAAAAAAATTATTATTTGCTTTAAAAACGTATAGCCCTTGGAGATTCAGTTTTGAGAGGCCACAATTTAATTAAACTGCATTTTAGGTGAATAAATATTGATTGAAAATTTTGAAATTTTGTAAACTTTATACAGAAGTAGTAGATGCTTACTGTGTTAGTATGAATTTGTATATTGATTAAAATAATGATTATATAATAAAACTAATTTGTAATATTATAATAGATGTAAAAATTAGTTCATATATTTGAGAAAAGACATGGAAAAGTCGACCTGTGAGGAAGTTTTTTATTTTTTGGTCAGGTAAGTTTCATCAGTGGGAAAAATGTAGATAAAAACTGGTACTTTATTTTTTATTCAAAACTTTTTTCACCAATATGCATAGTTTAGTCGGTAATAAGTGACAAAGAAACATGACTGTGCGGTGCAAGCAGTTGTCATCGTGTTGGTGAGTTGGCCTCACTGTTAACCATCCACGATTCCATCGGTGCTAAAATATGAACCCAGGAGGAAATTTATTTTTATATAAAACGTATTATGCTAAAAATATGTTGCTTAAAGTTGAATTTATAATATTAGGCAATGAAAATTACAGGCATATAGCCAGTTATTATTTTTCATTTATTTTAACAGGACATCAAATCATTTACAATACAGTAAATGTTTGTTTAGTATATAAGTGTCACATTTATTTTTTAGTAACCCACCCGGTCCAAAAGTTTAGTAAGTTATTGATCTTAACTTATTGATGTTTATTAACTCTCTTTGAATATATTTATAAGTGCAATTTTTGTTTAGTTTGTTCATTTAAGCATACAAGGAATTTAAAATCAGTTAAGTGTTATCAACATATCTCCTCTGCAGGCAGTTTTCTTTTTTTAGTTTTGATAAAAACAGTCACAATTATGATAAAAACTTAATTGTAATTTATTTAATTTTTTAGGTATTTTTGTTGGCGTGAAAATCTATCCATAATCTCCTTCCTTTCTTAATTTATAATTCTTCAATGCTAGTTCTTTCACTAATTAATATAGCCTCACTGGTTTTATATATATATATATATATATATATATATATAAAGTTACATTTTTATCCGTAACACTTTTCGAAATATTTATTTATATTTAACTCTGTTTTCCTCTCACCACTTTTAATTATTTTTCTTTTGGCTTTCTTTTCCATTGTTAAAGACCACACTGAATCACTAATATTATAATCATTGAAGTCACTCGATCACTTTTTCAAGACACTTAAAAAAACACAAGCAATAACCACAGACCTCCTTCAACACTGAATGTACGCTTGTACTTCCTTTTTGAGGGATGTTTGTTTATTCCTTTGCATCAACAGATAAGATGAAAGGAGCGAAAGGCCCAAACGAGTCACTCCCTGCCTTGTCCTCAATTGAGGTATTGATGGGTTAGAGATAATATAGGACACACACTGAGCTGGTTTTTATTTGTATGGAGGCTTATTTTTACTAAAACTAATTAATTATTTATTGTAAAACAACTCATACTGGGTTTCTTGAATATTGTTATAAAATACTTCTAATAACCTAACATAAATTATTATATACAATTGTAACTGTGTTAAATAAATTAATAATTTCAAAGCTTGTTAATTTTGGTACAAAACTAGGGTTGTACCACTAAATAAACGTTAATTTTTTCTTGGAATAGGCTAATTAAAACTCGATTCCTTCAAGTAGACATTAATTTACAGCATTATACTTGATAATTTATTTTCTCTTTTACTATATTTCCCTTTTTATCAGTAACATTTTTCTTGCAAAATGAATAAACATATAGGAAAATATCTACAGATTTATATAGTTAATAATTTGTTTGTTCTTTAAATAATGTTTTAACTAACGATGATTGATTTCTACACTATTTAATACCTAATTAAATGTTATGAGACATTTTATAAATTTGTTTTTATATAAACAAAAATACTGTAACATAATATCCGAGCAAAACCGAATCAGAATCAGAATACTTTATTCGCATACATCAAGTACAGAATTGGCGTCAAGAGTAAAAATAACAAAATTGTAGTTACAGGTAATCACAATTTTGTTTTACAGTTAAAGTTTAATAATTTAAGTTTTGTTCAAATCAAATCAAATCAAAATTTCTCTATTACATGAACATTAAGTACAGTAATATAGTCAAACATGTAATGCAAAAGGAAAAGTCAATTAGGTGTTTGTTGCATCCAGGAACTCCTCCAGGCTGTAGAGTGGTGTCTTAACAAGGAATTCTTGAAGTAATTTCTTCAGTGCCTTTCCAGTTAGCGATTGAAGGTCCTCTGGCAGTCGATTTCTGAGTTTCCGCCCTACATAGGATGGTTTTTTTTCAAAGAGGGCAGTTCGGTGGCGGGGCAGAACATATCTAGAGGCGTGTCGGGTGTTATAGTCATGGAGATTGTTATAAGTGTCAAAGTTGAGTCTGTCAACATATAGCATTGTTTCGTATACATACAGAGCTGGTACAGTCAGAATGCCTAAATTTTGATATGCTTCTCTGCAGCTTTGTCGAGGCTCAAGATTGGCAAGGGATCTGATTGCCTTTTTCTGGAGGGTGAGTATCCTTTTCAGGTTTCCATTAGAGCTGCCCCAGATGATAAGACCATATCTAATATGGGACTCTACCAGTGCGTAATAGGCAGCTTTGACGGATGCCTCAGTACCCACTGATTGAGTCGCCTCGTATATGCCTGCACATATTTTATTCGAAATTGTGCTCACATGAAGACTCCATGAAAGTGTATTGTCGATAGTTAAGCCCAGAAATTGTGTTTGTTCATGGTGGTGGTCAACTGTGAGGGGGTGTGGCTGTCACTGGAACATGGGTGAAGATCTCCAGTTCATAAACTCTTCAACTGAGTAGAACGGTCTCTCCACAAGCCAAGCCAATAGACACTGTCTTGTATTACTTATGTTGGGTCCTTTAGTTGTCTCTGGTAGCAAGTTCAGAAACTTCACTCCCATGTAGGAAGGCTTTTCTTCAAAGAGTGTTAGATGGTGCACTGGTAAAGTGAAATTCATAGCCTGTTGAGTGTTGTGTTTGTGCCTATCTCTGCCTCGTTGAAGTTGTAGTTTGTAGGCGTAGGTTGTTACAGCTAGGATGTATATGCTGACAACTGTTAGAATTTTCAGTTCACGGAATTTAGGCCTGCAACTTTCTCTTTGGTCAATCTCTGCTAGTAGTCTTACTGCTTTTTTCTGGTGGATAAGGACACGATAAAGGTTAGTTGCTGATGAATTTCCCCATACTTCCAGGCCGTAACGAAGATGTGATTCGAAAAGTGAGTGATAAGCGATCTTGGCTATGTTGGTGTCACTTATAGTTTTTATCCTTTTTATCACACATAGAGACTTTTAAACCGTGAGGATGCTATATGACAGTGGGCAGGAAGACAGTGCTCTATATTTTTGCACCAGCTAGTAGCGATGTGTTTGTCCATAAGAGCCATACTGAATTCTCAACGTGAAATAGTGTATAGCTGCAAAACCTGATCGCTCAACCTTTTCACCTCTTCTTCAGACTCGTTAACAATTCCAAGACAGGTGCCATGGTGGTGGAAACTACAGCCTCAACAATATTACTTTCTGAAACTAGTGGCTTTTATTGCTCAGTGTAAAAGGATGAAAAAAGTTGCAATTCAGAGGAATCTGTTAAGGTTGCTCAAGCATATTCAAAGTGTAAATAAAATGTGAAATTCAATGTGGTGTTTAGATTGAGTGGTGGTGTGTCTTTTCATAATATAAGAATTCTTCTGCGTATTAATGTAATAAATGCTTCTGTGTTAATGTATAAAATTGAGCTGATCTAATAATAAGATGTTGTTCTAAAAACTGTGTTGACTGACAGATGAGATGAATGGTTAAGGATCTACTGTATTCTGGCAAATATCTACCCAGGACCTAGTAGTTAATGTAACATTTTTCTAGCTGTGTACAATTACTGACTGTTGGTTTCCTCTGTAAGTGGTACTGATGAGACTTTATCAGACAATGTTTTATTATATACTAAATGTTTAAATACGATCTTTAGACCTTAAACAAAATTATATTCTTTTGTTTAAGGTAATAAGTCTGGAGAATATTGGCCTAACATCAGACAACTCAAAAGGAACAAATACCACTATGTACAATATGACAGAGCATACCGGAAAGAAGCAATATACATTTACTCAGTTTGGTAATAAAACCTCACAGAAGAGCAGCGTAGTAGTACATATGAGAACACAAACTGTAAGGAAGCCATTTAAATGTACGCATTGTCTTTATACATCTTCACAAAAGTCGACTTTGGTAAAACATATGAGACAACACACTGGAAAGAATCCATTTAAATGTAGTCAGTGTGCTTATGGAACTTCAAAGAAGTCCTGTTTGGCTGTACATTTGAGAACACACACTGCAGGGAAACTATATAATTATACTCAGTGCGTTTATATATGAGGACACATACAGAAGAGAAGCAATTTAAATGTATTTATTATTTAAACAACTTCACAAAAGTCCACTTTGATAATACATATGTGGACACACACTGGAGAGAAGTAATATAAATGTTCTCAGTGAGTTTATACTTTCACATACAGGAGAGAAGCCATTTAAATGTACACAGTGAGTTTATATATGAGGACACATACAGGAGAGAAGCCATTTAAATGTACACAGTGAGTTTATATATGAGGGTACATACAGGAGAGAAGCCGTTTAAATGTACACAGTGAGTTTATATATGAGGACACATACAGGAGAGAAGCAATTTAAATGTATTCAGTGAGTTTATATGAGGACACATACAGGAGAGAAGCCATTTAAATGTACATAGTGAGTTTATATATGAGAACACATACAGGATGGAAGCCATTTAAATGTTCTCAGTGAGTTTATGTATGAGAACACATACAGGAGAGAAGCAATTTAAATGTTCTCAGTGATATTATATATTAGGACACATACAGGAGATAAGCAATTTAAATGTTCTCAGTGAGTTTATATATGAGGTCACATACAGGAGATAAGCAATTTAAATGTTCTCAGTGAGTTTATATATGAGGACACATACTGGAGATAAGCCATTTAAATACTCTCAGTAAGTTTATATATGAGGACACATACAGGAGAGAAGCAATTTAAATGTTCTCAATGAGTTTATATATATGAGGACACATACTGGAGATAAGCCATTTAAATGTTCTCAGTGAGTTTATATATGAGGACACATACAGGAGATAAGCAATTTAAATGTTCTCAGTGAGTTTATATGTATGAGGACACGTACTGGAGATAAGCCATTTAAATACTCTCAGCGAGTTTATATATGAGGACACATACAGGAGAGAAGCTATTTAAATGTTCTTAACGAGTTTATATATGAGGACATATACAGGAGAGAAGCAATTTAAATGTTCTCAGTGAGTTTATATATGAGGGCACATACAGGAAAGAAGCCATTTAAATGTACTCAGTGTGTTTGCAACTCTTAAGAAGTCCAGATTAATAGTTCTTAATTATATGAGGTCACACAGTGGATAGGTCATTTAAATGTTCTGTATGGTCATACATAATGTACTTAAGCGTTATATTTTGCTTTAGTAGATTCTATAGTGCAGTTTGCTGTGTAATGTAGGGGTGGAACTTTTTAATTCAATATTGATGAATTAAGAAATATTGATGACTTAAGAAAATTACAGAATCACTTTTGAAGAATCATTATGTTTAGAAGATTCACTAACTTAGTGTAAAATATTAGATGTGATATAAAGATATTGTATGGTTTATTTCAATACTGTAGTTTGTTTGTATATGTTTAAAGTAATTGTAAGAATATTAATAATTGGATATTTATGTCAGATTAACTATTATTTATTTTATTTATTGAAATTTTACATGTTACAATACAGATATGAATCCAATTACATTGCAACATATTAATAAAAGCTTCTACTAATCCTAGTTTACAAGTGGAAATAAATTAAAATATTTTTGTTTCAATCGAAGTCCATGCATCATGATCCTCATGTCTTCAATAGTATTAAGAAATATATGTATATATAAATATAAACAAATATAAATAGACCTTTTAAACCCATCAAGCTTAAATATATAATAATTATATATAAAATAAATTGATAATTACTTCAATTCAAAATTATATTTTATAAGAGGTAAAGATTATATTATCTATGAGACCTTTGTAACAGAGACTTTAATTGGTTGATTTGTTCATTGTAAATAACTTATTAGTATTATTGTATATACTCATGCTGTATAATTATAACAGCACATGTGTTTTGGATATGAATTATTTTTTATACAAGACTATACTTTAATGCACTTCTTAATTATGCATGAAGAATGTGAGTAGTATGAACAATTACTGTAAGATAAGAGTCAGCACAGTAAAATACTCTTTATTAGTGTCAGCTAAGGACTAAACTCAATGGTTATTAATTATTTTTCTTTTTGCAGCTCTGCCACACTAGTTATTGAATACATGAACACCTTATACCCTATTTCACACTTATAATACTCTAGTTTAGTATGTATATATATATACACACTAAACTAGACAAAATATTAAAACTTGAGCTATCTTGGATTTTTACTTGTATACAGAAGGGAAATACAGAAAAGAATCTACATTCTTTACTAGAGAAAGCTACTTACTTACTTACTTGATACTTGATGATCTCCCACTAGAAGTGCAGTTGCACCGTGGTCGTCTAGTTTTGGCCTCATTTATTAAAGTACTCTTCAATTGTGTACAATGGCCTCTTCAACAAGTAGTCTCTCAAAGTCATCTTGAATTTATCTTCATCTTCAATCGCCCTTATGTTGCCTGGGACATTATTGTAGATTTTCACACAGCTGTATTTTGGTCCATTTTGTGCCAAGGATGATGACACTTGAGGTACATGGATGTGGTCTCTCTGCCTTGTTTGGTACTGATGAACTTCTTCATTTCTAATAAAAATATCTGGCTTCCTTTTCACCATGACTGCTGATTCCAATACAAAAAGCGCTGGTAGGGTAAGTATATTCAGCTGTAAAAACAATGGTGAACAGTGTGCCAAATAAGGTGCTTTGCAAATCATCCTCACAATGCGTTTCTGCAGTAAAAACACACGTTCAGCATGTGGACTTCCTCCCCAAATTACAATGCCATACTTCAAAATGCTATGAAAACAACCACGGTAAACCTTCATCAACACTTCACGCTCTATCACACATACAAGCCTGCGAACCATATAGCACACAGCGGTGAGCCTTGAACATACTATCTCTATATGTTGCTGCCATCTTAAATTACTACTTATAGAAATTCCAAGGTATTTTACTGAATCCTTCACTGCAATGCTGGTTCCATCCAGTCTAAGTAGTGGTGAACAGTCAGGTTTCTTCTGATTGTAAAATGTTAATGCATTTGTCTTACCCTTGTTTAGCAAAAGCTTATTCTCTTTACACCATTCCTGCATCTCCATCAATCCTCCCTGTCCCCTATCTCTTAGCGACTCGGAGTCACCATGAATAAGATGGCTCACATCATTGGCAAACAACCACACTTTCCCCTCTGCTATCGATCTTGGCAGGTCATTCACGTACAGCAAAAATAAAACGGGTCCCAGGTTTGAGCCTTGTGGTACTCCGGTGTTTAGAGCAGGAGAAATAGTTGAACGATAATGTCTTGTGAGACCATCAGATCCTGTGTAGCGAATATTAACCACCTGAAAGCGATCTAACAAATAGGAGTTTATCCATTTCAATGATTTTCCATCGATTCCCAAAGCATTTAATTTCCTGAACAGCTTCTTATGTGAAATGAGGTCAAAAGCCTTTGTCATGTCGTAAAAAATACATAAGGATTCACTTAACGTATCCACACTGTCGTGCAATGTTATTAAAAGTTCAAATATGGCATCTATAGTAGAGAAATGTTTCCTAAATCCATATTGCTGGCTAGATAAAATTTGTTTATTTTTATAAAAAGATTAAGTCGTTTCAAGAAAATCATTTCAAAGATTTTTGAAAAAACACTTTGCACAGCCACAGGCCTGTAGTTTTTTACCTGGTCCCTTTCATTGTTCTTTGGAATCGGCACAACTTTTGACGTTTTAATCCTACCAGGAAAGAGACCTGTTTTAAAAGATTTATTTATAATTACTGTAAGTGGCTTAGCTATAACTTCTTTGCAGTGTTTCAATAAACTACAAGGAACATCATCTATTCCTGCACTAGCTTTAGAGCTCACCTTGTCGATAACACAATGCACCTCCTGCACCGTGGCAGGCCACAAGAAAAATTCCCCCACAGAACCACACGAGTCAGCCTCATCCAGGTCATCTTCATTGTCAACAGTTAGTTTCAAAATTTCTTCTACAAAATATTTATTAAAATTATTAGCTACATGACTAGGGTTGGAGACGAGCTCGTCATTTGATTTGATACTTATATTACTAATATTTGCATCATTTTTCGTCACTCGTTAAACATTTTACAATTTTCCACGATTCTTTGGTTATGTTATTAGAGTTTTCAATTTTGGACTTGTAAAACAGTTTCTTGGTATTTTCAACTAGAGTAGCATGTTGCTTCTTAGCTGTACTATAATCTAATTTAACAGTGTTTGGTTGATTTGATAAGTTTCTTGTTTGCCAGTAAAGTTCCTTTAAATCATCTTGAGATTTAATTACCTCATTTGTAATCCATTTAACTTGTGACTCGTCCTTAACACTAAAAATTGTCTTGGGAAAGCAGATTTCAAAAACATATAAAAACGTATCATAAAACTCATTAAACAGAACATCAACATTCTTATCTGCTACATCAGTAGGCCAAACCTGTTTTGACATTAAATTCTCAAACAATGCCAAGTTTGTTTTACTCATGTTTCTCTTCTCAATCCTATGCTTAATTTTACTCTTCAAATCTATGAAGATTTCTAAGTTCAAAATACAATGGTCAGACAGTAATGGTGGCAAGATACTAGATTTGTAACAAGTTGACTCAAGGTCTGTAATAAAGTAATCTAACTGAGTGCTGGAACTATCAGTTATCCTTGTGTAAACTTTGTCGGTTACTTGTAGGTTATACGAATCTAAAACATCGTAAAGATATTCCCTTTCCCAATTTTCAGTAAAATTATCCACATTCAGATCACCACATAGTACTACTGGCAAATCGTAACTATTCTTTACAATACTTAATGTTTCATCAAATAATTCAATAAATTTTAAATAATTATTCTTGACCTTGTCAGGTGGCCTATATATGTTAAGTAACAAAAAGTCTGTTTTTTTACAAGTTACTATGGCACAACAGCTTTCCATTACACCCTCAACAGACATTAACTGTATCTTATTGACAGGGCTTACTTTTATACCATCCTTCATCCTTTGAAAAATAGCAACTCCTCCCCCTATTTTATTTTCTCTAAAATACTCTGTAACTTTAACATAATTATTTACTTTAATGTGTTTATTTTTATTGTAATCTAACCACGTTTCTGCCAAACACAATATTTGGGGGGTTTCTTCAAACAACAAGGCCTCCAAAAGTTCTATCTTATTAAAAACAGATCTTATATTAAGGAACATTAGCTTTAGGTTAACTTAAGATTTAGACTCCATTTCCCTATAATAAACAGAGCCTGTATACTCATCTAGTTTTTTTGGTTAGACAAATTTTTTCCGTCTTGACTTCCTAGTGCAGGCCTAGGACTAGCAACATTAAATCGCTCTTTTTTAGTCGTGAAATATTTGTTTATAAGTATGCCCTCAGGCCAATTATCGCCATTCATTACAACACTAGAAAACTTTTGAGGATACCCTACCTTAAAAGACTTGTAAGTCGGATACTTGGTTTCAAGTTCTTCACAAGTAACAGTCTTCCCACTACATAGATTTGTTACATAATCTTCCACACATTCTTTCTTAGTAGTCGGTTCAAACCTAGTAGCAAAAATGAAGGAATATTTATGAATTGCTCCAATCGAACCGGCAGCATTAGATTTTGCAGTACCGATCGTCTGCCCGAATGTTCTGTAAACGTTGTTTTTCACAATATGATTTCGATTATTTTTGGGCTTTTGCACTGTAAAATCATCACCACATTTAGCTATTTTAGGAATAAAATTAATCTCGCTTCAGGAAACTCGAGAACATTTTGGCAGGTAGTTAACGAACCGGCTGGTAGGCCTGTGAAAAGGGAGGGGTTCCCTGTGGAGGCTTATTGTGAGCACAGGGACACTGCCTCTCCAGTTAAGATTAAAGAAATCTACAATATGTTTAACGATTATTTCTCCTCTGTGAGAAGACAGCTGGTTGGAGTAGTCACCCAAAATGGGCCTGTAGTCGATGAAGATGTCACTCATGCCATGCACTCTGTTTTTGTAATGAAAACTGTTACTCGACAAGAACTATTTGAGACTATACTAAATTTAAAACGTCGTTCGGCACCTGGTTGGGATCCAACTAATGTTATTAAAGACGATATTGAAGTGATGATTGAACCTTTATTGCACATTGTCAATTCAACTATTAGATCTGACAAGTTCCCAAATGCATTAACAATTGCCAAAGTTGTTCCTATTTTCAAATCAGGATCAAAATCTGTAATGAGGAATTTCAGACCGATATCCCTTCTAACAACTGTTTCTAAAGTAATTGAGAAATGTGTTAATCATCAACTAACAAATTATCTAAATCACAATGAAATAATATCAAATGTGTAGTTGGCACAAAAATACCTCAGATGCACTGTTTGATATTTCTAAGTTAACTATTTCAAATTTTGGAAAAGAAAGTTCAAATAAAATATTAATAACATTTTTAGATCTTGCTAAGGCATTTGATACTTTGGACAGAGAAAAATTACTTAAAAAATTAAAGTACGTTGGGATACAAAATAACAGCTTAAATTTGTTTAGAAGTTATTTCAATAGGAGGGAACAAAGAGTTCACATTGAAGGCATATATGGTCACCCATCTTCAATTGAATTTGGAGCAATCCAGAGTAGCACTCTTGGACCAATCATTTTCCTCATTTATATTAATAATCTTTCAAAAGTAAATATTAAAAATTTGTTATATTTGTTTGCTGATGACACTGCTCTTGTTACGTGGTACGTAGTGTTGTTAGGTGGTACATGGGAGGAGGTGTCATAAGATTTGACAAAAATTAAAAGGTGGTTAGACAAAAACATTCTTACTGTCAATGTAAAAAAAAAAAA
Source organism: Stictocephala bisonia (assembly GCA_035578905.1). NCBI lineage: Eukaryota > Metazoa > Arthropoda > Insecta > Hemiptera > Membracidae > Stictocephala > Stictocephala bisonia. Next base: position 36,359 of record JAQJVL010002664.1, on the reverse strand, counting down.
AAAAAAAAAAAAAAAAAAAAAAAAAACAGAATGCCTCCCAATTTATTTACGAAATGATCTAGGCCCAGGTTTGAGAACGCTACAATTTCATTCTTGTAGTGATCCGAGGTCTGCTGCCTGCAGTTGTGGCATTATTGAGCGTGTGGACCACTATAAGTATTTAGGTGTTGTTATAGACCACAAGTTCAGCTGGGTTCCACACGTTCAGTATATCAAGCAACGAATTGGGAAATTAACGTATGCTTTTACCCAACTAAGTGAGGTTCTGACTTTGGACCAGTGCCGAAATGTCTTATGCCTATGTACAGTCTCTCTTGTAGTATGGTATACTGGTCTGGGACGAAGCTTCGTTGGCAGTCCTGGAGCCCCTGGCCCAGACGCAAAGGAGAATAATTAAAATCATTCTAAAATAATCAACGTTATCCTACCAGATTATTAAATAGTGAATTTCCTGTTTTAAACATTAGGAAGCTCTTTGTAAAAAATCTTCTTGTGTACGTTATAAATAAGAATAATAATTTTTTGGGTTTGCAACATAACTATGCAACAAGAAATAGAATTGGCTTTGGTTATCAAATTCCACAACTGATTAATAGATTGGATCACTCTAATCCTTTTTATCTTGTGCATTATCTATATAAAAATTTACCACAGTAAATTGTTGACTTTATTTATTTATTTATTTATTTATTTATTTACATGCTTCAATACAGTCAAAACCAATTACACTGAAGCAGTTCATATTAATACATATATTTATGTTTGTGGGTTTTATAACTTATTCACTAAATCACTTCACATTATAAAAATAACAAAAAATAAGAATACCAAACTGAAATACTATAGATTCAAATATAACTGAAATTTATATGGAACGGAACAATACATGCTTGATGAGGAGGCAAAAAATATAATGACATGCAATTAAATAAAAATAATAACTAATATTAGTATAGACTAGCATTCAGCAACAATAGCAGTAATGAATATTTTAAACAATTAAGAACAATAACAACAATAAATAATAACAGTAATAAATATTTTAAACAATTGACAACCATAACGACAATAAATAATAACAGTAATAAATATTTTAAACAATTGACAACCATAACGACAATAAATAATAACAGTAATAAATATTTTAAACAATTGACAACCATAACGACAATAAATAATAACAGTAATAAATATATTTTGAACAGTTAACAATATAGAATTCGTAAAAGAGTAATAAACAAAACAAAATTATGTAGAGCGTTGACTTAAACAAGACAGGCAATTAGCTTTAAATATTTTAAAAGAGTCAAAAAATAGATCTACATTACTATTATCGGAAAGGAGCAAATTATTGTAAGATGTCATGAGGCGGTGAAGGGGGGAAGAAGCATGTGCCGTCGTGCGGCAGTAGGGAACTGAGAACAGAAGTTTATTGCGACTATGAAATGTAGGTACACGGAAAGAGAGGCCCGCCAAGCTAGCGGTATCGTCCACCCTGCCACGCAACAGTCTATACAGGAACACCAGGCCCATTAGTGTTCTCCTCGCGTCAAGACTCCGGAACCCAAACAACACCAACAGCTCATCATATGGAACCGTGTACGTGTAAAAATTAAAACATTTGTAAAAAAGAAATCTTAAAAATCGCTTTTGAATTCTTTCAACCGCTTCTCGATATGTTGAATGAATTGGATTCCATATGACAGCCCCACTCTCCAACCTCGACCTAACGAAAGCATTGTAAAGCATAATGATGGTTAAAGTGTTTTGGAAACTTGCACTTTGTCTAAAAATGAAACCCATCATTTTACTGGCTGAGGCTATGCATAATTCAATATGAGGATTAAAAGATAGTGAATCATTTAAGTATACGCCTAAATCTTTTATTTTATTTACTCTAGCTATTAAAACACCATTCAAAAAATAATCATTTTTGAAAAAATCTTGTGCCCTTGTAAATGTCATTAAGTGGCATTTTGAAACATTGAAAGTCATTTTATTTAAAACACTCCAAGTGAATACATTGTCTATATCACGCTGTAAACAGGCGGCATCATCAAGATTTTTAATGTATTTAAACATTTTCAAATCATCAGCGAACAACAATGTTTCAGCGAAGCGTACGCAATCTATTAAATCATTAATTAAAATGGTGAACAGGCAAGGCCCCAGGTTCGAGCCCTGAGGTACGCCTGATTGAACGTTAAAAGTTGATGATGAAAAGCCACTGTAACGAACAAATTGTTTCCTATTAACTATGTAAGACTTAAAAAAATGTAAAAGATTTGATGAAACTCCGTAGAAATGTAATTTTTTCAATAAAATAGAATGATCGACCCTATCGAATGCCTTCGCCAGGTCGAGGAATAAAGCGTCAGTCCGAGTCCCAGAATCAAGACCCGAGGAAACATAGTTTGTAAAGTAAAGCAAATTAGTATTGACAGATCTTCCTGGTACGAATCCGTGCTGCTTAACAGTAATATGCTTTTCAAAGTGACTGAATAAATATTTATGAATGACCATCTCAAAAATCTTCGCTGGTACTGACAACACTGCTACTGGTCTATAATTAGTAATTTGGGATTTTTGACCACTCTTAAAAATTGGAGTTATTTTAGTGGTTTTCCATTTATCAGGAAAAACATTTGTTCTTAGGCTCAGATTAAACAAAAATGTTAGAGGGTTAATCAAATGTTCTGAACATCCTTTAAACAAATACTGCGGAAGTAAATCTGGACCTGTAGTTCGTTTTGACTTTAATTTTTTAATAGCATCCTGTACATCCTGCGTACTTAGGCGGGGCAGAGTAAGGCACGACACACCAGCCATACACGGACCCTCCTCCGCGCACTCCACACTCGGCTCCGTCACATACCGCTCATACACGGAACCAAAATAATCCGCAAACGCACCTGCAATCGCCACTCCGCTATCGTGTTTTACTCCATTGTATTCCATAACCAGCATTGTATTTTTTACATTCTTTTTACTTTTAACAAAGCTCCAAAATTTACTACTGTCCGAACTAATATCATTCTCAATGCTGATTGTATAATTACGATAAGCTAAAGAAATTTCATTTTTTACCACGGTTCTTTGAATTTTGAATATATTGTAATGTTCTTACACTTGGAGTTTACACTTGGAAGGTGTCAGTGTCGCCGTGTATAAGCATACCATCAACTCAGCCTGGATGATGTAGAGAACTTGCTTCAATCTCAGTATACATGACTTTCTCATTATTATTGTTAAGCACAGACCGGATTGCCTAACTGACTTTTAAAAATTACCAATTTTTTTCACACGTAAATTCATTAGCATAGACATCTAAATGTTCGCAATCCTTTTAGGTTTTTTGAATAAATTAATTAATTTTATTATTTATTTTAATTTTATGTAGAATTATTTAGCTCTTAATTAGCCTAGATATTTTGGTAATGACAGTTTAACGTCTTCATAATTGTAAAAGTTACTTTTTTAGAATTAAATAATTCAAAATAATTAAGATATATATTTTTTTCTTGTAAATATCTTTAGAATACCATAGTTAGTAATTAATATTACACGAGCCTTGGAGGAGCTCTCGATAGTCTATGCAAGAGACATTTTTTTGTAATTTTGTATTTTTTTTATAATTAAACTGGAATAAAGCGTTTTTTTTTATTAATTCCTTTAATACTTACTTTAATTTTCAAAGCGGTGGCTATACAAAATATACAAAGCCAGTTGATTTTATTCCTGAATTGCCAATCATTAGAAAGTCTTTGTTTACGCTGCAGTTAGTTCAAACCAAACCTTTTGTATAATACACTAAAAAATTATTAGCTTACTCAACTAGTGGTTTGTGGAAGTGTTGAAGATATATTATTATTTTTATTTGATGTTTATTATAGTAATATTTGTTATTATTATGGCTAGTAGCATTGACTAGTAGCAACACTGCCGCGTGCCTAGACTTATTGTTCAATGAACAGTGATTTTCATTCTACTTTAAACTCCAAGCTGGCGCTGAGGTAACAATTTTACAAGTACATTTATTTTATAAATCAGGTATTCATCTACATTTTAGAAGTAATTTGAACCACGTAGTATGTATAACATATTTTTAGTGAATTAAAAAAGAAATTGTGGTGATCACTAATTTCTGTATATTTGTACTATACTTAGTTTATGTAAAACAATGTTGTTTTTATACTACACATATTTTCCGCCTCAATGGAAGCAAGTTTAGTCTTCAATTCTTGAATTGAATCTTGCACCGAGACCATAGTTTTTTTTCGGGAAAAGCAAAGTTGTCCTTGTTCGTTTGTTTGCTGTCTGCTGCTTCACTCCTTATAGACTTGAGCAACTCCAGATAGTAGTTACATTTGTAATACTATGTCCAACATTTTACACCCAAATATTGAAAGTGAAGATACATTCAATAATTCAGGATTATATAGCATTAACTGTAATGATTGTAATATGTTTTATATAGGTCAGACTGTAAATTTCAGCAAAAGATACAAAAACCCTGTCTGCTTTTAAATATAAGAAATCTGAAAGATCTAATGTAGCTAAACACCTTCTGAATTGTACCCACAGTTTGAATAAAATATATTAAAATGTAGATATTCTAAAAGTTTGTAAGAAGGGTAGGATTATGAATGCTTGGGAAGAGTTATTTACTTTTAAAGAAAAATGTAAGGGTCGTGATAAACTAATGAATGAACAGGTTAATTTTAATTCCGAAATAGTTTTTAATAATGTATTTTGAGCGATTAAAAGAACAGAAGTAACAGCCAATAGGGATTAGCCAATAATATCACAGCAGTTGCCATTTTGACGATTCCATCCAATGGCGTCGTTAAAATTTTGTCAACAACGATTTAGCGAAAAAGTTGTTGAACATCATTTTCCATTCTTTTGTGAATCCCTCTGGTCTGAGGAAGGTGAGCGTGGTTCACTGAAATCGATCATGATAATATTTGTGCATTTTTACTTGTATTATCATATATTTGTGCATTTTGTGCTTATTTTGTAATATAATTGAGCTGTGTGGCGTTTACTTGTGATGTATATGTACTAACACGTATTATGCTACTAGAGAAGTCTGGGGTGTCCATGTTGGGTGGTAATAATTGTGCGCATGTTGTGTGGGGGAGATAACTGTGTATCAGGCTTGTCAATTAGCTGAAAATCAGACCAGCACTACGTGGTTCGGATTCCACGTAAAGCTGTAGGTCCCTTAGTTGCCTTGCCGTTGGGCTATTAATAAATTGCCCTTTCTGAGGAACAGTTGAACTCAGTTAGTAACCAGACTACACTCATCCTACACTCATATAACCATTCATATTCACCTTAAAATACCAACAAAGTTGTGTCAGCGTCTCATATGTAAGAATGTATTTAAAAAGCTATTTCTAGATTTTATGTGTTAGCATAGTGTTTTTTTTTTATTTTTATTATTATTATATACTAAGTATATTATTTTGTTTAAGGTAATCAGTCTGGAGAACACTGTCCTAACATCAGAAAACTCAAAAGGAACAAATATCACTATGTACAATATGACAAAGCATACTGGAAATAAGCAATATCAATGTACTCAGTGTGTTAATAAATCCTTACAGGAGAGTATCGTAGTAGCACATATGAGGACACAACCTGTAGAAAAGCCATTTAAATGTACTCAGTGTCTTTATACATCTTCACAGAAGGACAAATCAGTAGTACATATGAGGACACACACTGGGGAGAAGCCATTTAAATGTAATCAATGTGTTTATACAACGTCCCATTGGTTCTCCTTAGAACGACACATGAGGACACACACAGGAGAGAAGTCATTTAAATGCACTCACTGTCCTTATTCAACTTCACACAAGTCATATTTGATAAGACACATAAGAACACACACTGGAGAAAAGCCATTTAAATGTACTCAGTGTGTTTATGCAAGTGCTAAGAAGTCCAGATTGGTAGAACATATGAGGACACACACTGGAGAGAAGCCATTTAAATGTACTCGGTGTCATTATGTATCTTCACAGAAGGACAAACTAGTGGTACATATGCGTACACACACTGGAGAGAAGCCATTTAAATGTGCTCAGTGTCTTTATACAACTCCAAAGAAGTCCAGATTGGTAGTACATATGAGGACACACACTGGGGAGAAGCCATTTAAATGTAATCAATGTGTTTATACAACGTCCCATTGGTTCTCCTTAGAACGACACATGAGGACACACACAGGAGAGAAGTCATTTAAATGCACTCACTGTCCTTATTCAACTTCACACAAGTCCTATTTGATAAGACACATAAGAAGACACACTGGAGAAAAGCCATTTAAATGTACTCAGTGTGTTTTTAGAACTGCGGAAAAGTCTAATTTAAAAATACATATAAGAATACACACAGGAGAGAAGCCATTTAAATGTACTCAGTGCGTTTATGCAAGTGCTAAGAAGTCCAGATTGGTAGAACATATGAGGACACACACTGGAGGGAAGCCATTTAAATGTGCTCAGTGTGTTTATACAACTCCAAAGAAGTCCAGATTGGTAGTACATATGAGGACACACACTGGAGAGAAGCCATTTAAATGTGCTCAGTGTGTTTTTACAACTTCACGAAAGTCCACTTTGATAACACATATGACGACACACACTGGAGAAAAGCCATTTAAATGTAGTCAGTGTGTTTATACAACTTCACGAAAGTCCACTTTGATAACACATATGACGACACACACTGGAGAAAAGCCATTTAAATGTAGTCAGTGTGTTTATACAACTTCACGAAAGTCCACTTTGATAACACATATGACGACACACACTGGAGAAAAGCCATTTAAATGTAGTCAGTGTGTTTATACAACTTCACGAAAGTCCAATTTGATAACACATATGACGACACACACTGGAGAAAAGCCATTTAAATGTAGTCAGTGTTTTTATACAACTTCACGAAAGTCCAATTTGATAACACATATGATGACACACACTGAAGGTGAACCATTTAAATGTTTTCAGTGAATTTATATATGAGGTTACACACAAGTCATGAGGTCAAGTGGAATATCATAATTTAGAGTTTGATAAAAAAACCTACATTTATTGGGACAAAACTCTTATATCACATTCCCAGAAACCTTTTGCTTGAGAAAAATGTTGAAAAATTTAGGAAAAACTTGAAAGAGTTTTTGATTGAATTAGCTCCTTACTCCTTGGAAGAGTTTTGCGAAACAGATTTAAAACATAAAATCACTTTATAATTTTATTAGATATCAGTTTAGTTTTAGTTCATTAAGTTAAATATTAAAGTTGTTTTTTTACTTTTAACACTCTGACTGATCACAAATTTAGTTGTTCTTTGTGTATTATTAATCTAAATATTCTTTTTTAATTTTAGAATACTTTTTTCCATACTAAAATAATACAGTGTGGAAGAAAAGTCTCGGAACATATTATTAACTTCTGAACGATTACAGATGAAGCAATAAAACTTAGCACATCAATACTGCACCTATTAATGTATATTTTGATGTAACTACAGTTTTTCTGTCAAATAAGGGGGATGGCCCGCAATGAGTCAGAAGAAAATCTTAAATGAGAGCATAAGTCAAGTAGTACATTAAATTAAAGGTCTATAGTAGTAGAAAATAAACCCACAAATCCGGCCTCAAAAGGTTCACACTTTTAAAAATGACGCTGGTTTAAAGTTCTAAAAAGATGCAATGAAAGTCCTGTTTTAGTCAGTTTATTATTCTTTTCTTAGCTCAAGTTGGGAAAGTTAAACTTTGCAAATGCCTACTGGACTTCAAAAATTGTTTTTTGGTAGTTCGCGACTCTTCACTTTCAATTCATGACGATCCACAAGGAATTCGACAAAAATATTAAAAGTAGCATAGGTCAAGATGAACATCATTTTAAAGGGGTTCCTAGCACAGATGAGTACCACAAACATCCCTTAAAAAGGTTGATCCAAAATGGCAGATGTTCAAAGATATGAATGGAAATAAGTGATGGTTACCAAATATTTTTAGAGTAAATATTCGAATTGCTAACTTCTATTCATGACCAACTTTATAATGTACATTTATATGACAATCATAATGCATATGGCATCAATTTTTCTCTGATTTAGTAGTGCACTTTAATTGTGGCTACTAATGCAATGTCTTACTACAATCAAGAAAATCTTTGAACATCTGCCATTTTTTTACTGGATCAATCTTTTTAAGCGCTGTTTGAGGTATTCACCTGTGTTAGGCAAACCCTTTAAACATTTTCTCGAACTCCTTGTGGACCATCATCAATTGGAAGTGAAGAGTCACCGACTATCATAAAAAACTATTTCTTGTCCAGTAGGCATTTACAAAGTTTAACTTTTCTAAGTTGAGCTAAGAAAAGAACAATGAATCGACTTAAACAGGACTTTCATTGTATCTTTTTAAAACAGTGTCATTTTTAAGAAACAAATCTTTTGAGGTCGGATTTGTGGGTTTATGTTCTAATACTATAGACCTTTAATTTGATGTACTACTTGACCTATGTTCTCATTTAAGATTTTCTTCTGACTCTTTGTGGGCCATCCCCCTGATATGACAGAAAACCGGTAGTTACATAAAATAGTAGATTAATAAGTGCAGTATTGATGTACCAAGTTTTATTGCTTTATCTGTAATTGTTCAGAAATGAATAATCTATTCCGGAACTTTTCTTCCACACTGTATATTGTTATTCTATTGTTAGCTCGATGTAACAAGGACAACTATTTAAACTTTATATTTTCACTTTAAATAAGTTTCTTGTATTTAATATATTCTTATTTAGTTTTTCTATTTTAGTAAATGAATATTGAATTACTTTCTAATTGAAAATAAAAATAATGTATAAATAAATGTTATGTTTCACACAGATAATTAATAGCCTCCATACCACCAGTGATGGATCAAATGTTTATTAGTTTTTTTGGGCAATTAATAGTTGTAGTTTACCTGTAACATTTCTGACGCTATTCAATGTATCGTAATATGTACATTATAACTGAATTGTGCAGAGCGTGAGACATCCCTGTTTTATACTACTCACAACCATTTCTCTTGGCATTCAAAACCTTAAGTCAACCGCACAAGTTATTTGCGCATACAACGGATGGTGGAAACGAAACGGTTCGTTAAACGGCCATGCTGTCTGTTCTCAATTCGAGAACAAGAAGGATGTCTGGAACACGGACCAATTGCCTAACGGAATATCCGGATAAGTATATTTTCTATTTGATTATAGAAATTGGTAATGGCTCACTGAACTATTATGGTTAGGGATATTAGGAGTCAAAAGGAGTGATTAGGGCAAAAAGAAGGATATTAGGGCAAAAATCATGTAATTAATAAAACTTAAACTCAATATGGCAATGATGCTACCCAGGGATATTTCTAGAATGGGGATATTTCTAGAAATGGGGATATTTCTAAATTAAAATCTTCAATATTAATTACAGGGGTTTTCATAAGGATGCCGGGGTTTTAGCCTTTTTGAATTTAAAATTCTGTTACAAAATCTAGCCTTCAAAATTCGCTGTTGCTGTATTTTAGACATAAGCAACATTAGGTAACAGGATTAATGATGTCTCTGCAGGTCGTCAATCTTTCTATTTTATCATAAAATCAAATTAAATAATTAACCAAGCTGGCTTCCAAGATGTCTCTTACCTCGGCCCTTTGGAATGAAATTAAAATTTGAAATTGGGCTTATCCACCTTCCAAATTGTGACTTCTAGATTGATTTGGATCCAGCTGAGCAAGAAACTTATAAATTCAACCCTATCTTACTAAAGACATTAGACCAGCTTTAAATTCCCCAGTTTATCTCATAATAAAGGATGTTTTGAATTTGAATGAGTCAGCCAGGGCTTTGCTTTTTGTATACACAGACTAGCATGTTACCTGTGCTTTACTACGGTAAAAGAATTGATTCTACTGTTTTGATGGTCTCCTTCATACCCCTTCCAATCCACCCATCTATCAATCAAAATATCCTTGTTCATTACATACAATACTACAATGAGTGGTGTTTACATTACAACATGTATAATTTAAAGAATTATTTCAAAGTGTTTCAATCTAAATCTGACCTTCCTCTTCACCATGTGCTATCGTTAGGATGGAAGGACGACCAAGAGCTTCTTCAATATGTAGATAGGAAGATTTACTAGTACAGTAGTACAGTATTTTTTTATCATGTTATATTTTTGTAAATTTATGCACTATGTAAACTTAAATTATAGAACCTCTTTATAAACGACTGCATTGCCTTCCTGATGTATTATTATTAGATTTTGAGGAGAGCTCACTCTGAAACAGGGAACATAAAGTTGGCCATGTGAAAAGCAGTCATGCTCAAGTCTACTCCAACCACCTTGAGAGTTTGACCCTGTGATTTGTTTATAGTGATAGCAAAACAGACTCGAACCGGGAACTGGAGTCGTTTGAACTGAAACGGCATATCCTTACATTCTTAGATGTGATCAGAGATATGTGAGGGATAAAACATATTTCCCCTCGAACTTAGCCTGTACAGATAATGGCTTCTATTAGGTCTTTATGAAGGTATGTGACTTGAAGTCTGGTACTGTTACATAATTTTGGTGGTTGAAGGTTCATTAACAGCATTATAGGTGCACCTGCCTTTGAAACATGTTTGGGAGGCCTGGAGGATTTGAAGTATGAAGTAACTCAATTGCATAGAGCATAATATCTTCAATTTCTACAACTGAATCCACTGACTTGTAATGCATTTTTTCTGTAAGCCTTTCTAATAATATGTTGTTAATTTCTGAAGTAGTTTCATTTTTAGTGTTTAAAATTGCTTTTCTCTAAACCAAGCCATGTCTTTAACTGAAATATTTTGAATGTTTAGGTACAATGCTGTAGTCAAAGTTTCAATATCAGTCACCAGCTGGCAATTTGATTTTTCTACTTTCCTCTGTTATACCACCATTCCCTAGTCGTATGAGGAAGTCTGAAAATATTCTTGCCTGCTCAGCCTCTAATGTGGACTTGCAAATTAATGCTTAAAGAAAGAAGCTTCACTGATGGCCATAAGTATAATGACTTCAAACATGTTTTTACCTCATCGGCACATATTCCCCTGGGTACTACTGGTACAGTATGTCTAAATTCTCTGCTCAAAGCCCTGTTATACTTCCCATCACATTTCTGTCGTTACAGATGTCTTGCAGCGTTCTGTCTAGAGCAGCGGTCGGCAACTGGCAGACCACGGTCCATGTCCGGACCGCGGAAGGTCAAAGACTGGACCGCCAAAAATGTTTTAATATCTCAATCACATAAATTATAAATATAATTTAAAAAGCCTTTTCCTAAACACCACCGCCGCTTAGTTTGGCCAGCCTCATTAGTACTGTACATAAAATATTAAGTAATTATAGGCGATGGTCCTGATTTTTGACTTTTATTGATATGGATCATAAAAAGCTTAAAGTTGATAGTGAAAATATACATTTTTTGACTGAATGAACTGAACAATATTGTTTTACACTTCCTGATAGACCTGGCGCTGTTCCAGTTTGCTTAATATGCAATAAAACTGTCGCTCTTATTTAAAGTACGACTTTAAAGAGGCGTGAAACGACCGATGAACAGTTTCATCAAAATTGTCCTCTGGGAAGTGAAGCTCGCCAAGAAAGTCTCAAGCAATATCTAGATTTTTACAAAAAAAGCACATCCATACTAGTTCGAAGTATGAGCGAGCAAGGAAAATCTGCAGATGCAGCTTTGCATGTATATTGGACGCTCAACAAACACCAGAAGCCATTTTCAGACTCTGAGATAGTAAAAGAATGTATGTTAGGTGTAGCCGCAACACTTTTTGAAAATAACAAGGATGTTGTTGGCGCATTTCAAGATATTCCATCGTCGGCTAAAAGCAATACAAGAAGAACTGAAATATTGGCCGGAGACAATAAAAGGAGTTTTCTAGAACTTCTACAAAAGACGTCTTGCTACGCCACAACACAGTGAATCATATGATATTGTTGACGACGAACAAATGTCTATTTTGTTGAAGTTTTATGATATTGAAAATAATATATTAATAGAAAAATTCCTTGCAGTCTTGCCATTTAAAGGCCAGACTCGTGAAGAAGATTTATTCCAGACTTTTGATGACTTGATGACAAAATCAAACATTAGTTACGATAAAATGGTGTCTCTGCCAACTGATTGGGGGGCTATGGTCGGCAAAGAAAGGAGGCTTGCAAAGCGAATCAATGAAAAGAATGCGTAACAACTATCTTAGCAATGCATAATTCACCTGGCAGCCCTATGTGGGAAACTTAGTGACACTCTGAAAGAGGTAAATCTAGTAAATCTTCTTATTTAGGTTATATTAGGTTTTTAGTTAAATTTTGCAATCAAATATTACAAGGTTTTGAATATTTTTATTTGGACACTAAGACCGAGCTCTATACTGTGACGTTTTGCAGATTTTTGTGGACTTCATGTTATAGCCTCACGCACGCGATTAACATTCTCAGGAGTACGAGCCGTCCTTACACTACCACCTCGTTTCTTGGTAACACTAGCAGTTTCTTCAAAATTTCTTACCCACAGGTTAATGGCGTTCGCCGAAGGTACAGGATCAATTGTAACGGGTGTGTGTGTGTGTGTGTGTGTGTATGTGTCCATCAGTTGTTACTCTTCTATGAACATTAATATTATTTATCTAAGTCAAAACTCAAACTTATATATTCAATAATCAATAGTATTGATTTGAGAGTTAATTTGATTCACTCGATGGAGGCGTATAAGAATATTCGCCTAGTTTTTTTTCCTGGACCTCCCCAAACTTATTTTCAAATATGACTGGACCCCACCCAAAAATAGTTGCCGACCCCTGGTCTAGAGCCTCAAAATCCCCACTGTGGGCTATTGTACATTCATACCAAACAATAAGTTACTTACTCTTAATACCTGTGCAATATTTCTCTCCATAGAGATGTTGCACATTGGATTTTCATTATTTATGATATTAATGGTAAGTTTGAAGGCTGAAGGAGCTGTTTTTTCTTCTTCTAAGGGTCGCTGCAATACCAGAGTAAGCAACTACAATGCAATATTCCCATTCCTTCGTAATCTGGAAGGTATGAGGTTTATGAGAAATGTTTTTCCTGTGCTTCTTGATACGTCCAGAAAGAAAACTTGACCAAACCCCAAAATAACACCGGCTAAAACTTCTTCATAAACTGTTTTGGCCAACATTAGGAAGTGGTTTGTTCTCTTTAGTATACTTCATGAGTTCGATGGTATTGCAAGCCACTTCTCTTGCTTGGAGTTAGCAGTGAGCAATATACTACCATGTAAGGGTATGGAAACCCATATTTTTCGAGAGACTGACCCCCCATAGCCAAGACGCAATTCTCAATAAGAAACAAACATTTGTTGTATATTAAGGTTTCAACTTTTGCATCATTAACGTTCATAGATTCTCTCTTCAGGTCTCACCTGATGTCCTCAGACATAATATCTTTGTGATTTTCCCAAAGTGAAATAGGATCTGAAACGTGACAAAACACCAGAATTATTGCAAATATATTGTGGATCTGGTAAGGGAATTCTTGACAGACGCTTCTTGAAGAGTTTGATCCTAATTTTAATCATGGTCAAGCAAATCTCATGCTCAGCAGGCATTCTTAAATGAAGAAACAATTTGTGCTACAGTCTTCAGGGATGTAAAAGATGTACGCCCTCTCACATCATGAAGTAGTAACCAAAAACGGTAACATTCAGAATTATTTGGATGTACAGTGTACACTCTACCTAGCACTTGATCTTTCTTCACTCTAGGGTAACCTGCTACTTTTTATTTGGATGTGCAGTGTACACTCTACCTAGCACTTGATCTTTCTTCACTCTAGGGTAACCTGCTACTTGTTATTTGGATGTACAGTGTACACTCTACCTAGCACTTGATCTTTCTTCACTCTAGGGTAACCTGCTACTTGTTATTTGGATGTACAGTGTACACTCTACCTAGCACTTGATCTTTCTTCACTCTAGGGTAACCTGCTAATTTTTATTTGGATGTACAGTGTACACTCTACCTAGCACTTGATCTTTCTTCACTCTAGGGTAACCTGCTACTTGTTATTTGGATGTACAGTGTACACTCTACCTAGCACTTTATCTTTCTTCACTCTAGGGTAACCTGCTACTTGTTATTTGGATGTACAGTGTACACTCTACCTAGCACTTTATCTTTCTTCACTCTAGGGTAACCTGCTACTTGTTATCCTTTCTTTCTTCATATAAATGTGTTGCCTTTCCAAACATAGAACTGTGAAACTTGACAGTATAACAACGACTTAGCAAAATCATCTGTTGCACACAGCTGGAAGAAAGCTGAGTGTTGTCTTAGGGGTATTAACTATTTTATCAAAAAGAGTGTTCGTAGTAAAATAAACTCTTGGGCAATTTTTTAGGTGAACATAATACAACACCTCATCGTGTTGATTTTCCATAACAAAAACTGAATAGTCTGTGCCTCTATATATACTTAATGGAACTGACAGAATTGCTGACAGAAAACTTTACTTTAATCATCATGAGCACTGACTCACCACTGAACTTGAGGTTCTTTATTGGTGCCACCTCTACTCAAAAAACATGAAATAGATTACCATAAATTAGAACTTGAAGCCGACAGTTGAAAAATTCAGCGTCCACTAACAGTTCGCAGCCAGAACCTTAAGTAAAGTCTCAAGTATTTCGGTCTTGTAGTGGTCGTGTGAAAGGTAGATGTTTCCTGCGCTGTCGTCACTCCATATCTTGTAGTGGTCCTGTGAAAGGTAGATGTTTCCTGCGCTGTCGTCACTCCATATCTTGTAGTGGTCGTGTGAAAGGTAGATGTTTCCTGCGCTGTCGTCACTCCAAATCTTAAATCTTTTCCAGTCCCTGACCACATAAGTAACTATTGCTTGTCAGATAGCAAAGGAATGATGAGTGTTTCCTTGCACAATGTAAGACAATGAATGGAAAAGGCAAGCTCTATCAACACGCATAGAAATAATACGGCAAGAGTAAGTTCTCCTACCAACAGTGATCCACTCAATAAACATAGCAAACCGAAAGAAGTATTAACACAGTGATACATTCAATACACATATTAAACCACAATTAAACTGTCAGAAATATAAACTCATGTTTGTATGTCAGTAGAAAGTTTTACACGGAATTGTATAGAGAACAAAAATATATAAAAAGTAAATTTAATTCTAAACTCCTAATAAATCAATAGGATGCATGTCAAAAATAAAATTGTTTATTTACATAACAGCTGTTGTTAATTTACAAAAAATTACAATTGCAATTTAATATGTGGACTAACGTTACAATCATGACATTACACATAAAAAGACAATAAAGTAAATAAAAACATTTGATATATGATCTGAGTAGCAACAATACCAAATTAAAAATAATAATAATAAAAGTTAACAAAAGTGAAATAATAATATAAGAATGGACAGCACTAATCATTTACATTATTATGGAACTAACTAAAACATAACTTGTGAAGTGGACAATGATGGACAAAAGCAAATCTCTGGGAATGATTTCGGCGAAGCACTAGTGTACCTGGCCTGAAATCAGTTTCTTCAGGCTCATCATTATTCTCCGCCTCACTCCTTGAACGAATTTCTGCATGACGATTCATGCGTTGAATCTTGATTTGATTTTCATCATTCCAGGCAGCAGGATCCACCGGTTCCTCTTCTTGTCCGTGGATGATATTCCAATCACCGGTTCTTTTTATAGGCCGTCCAAGAAAGAGTTCCGCCAGAGAGAAGCCTGTGACGCGGTTTACCCGCTGTCTGATGGCCAGAAGAGACTCATGCAGGTGTTGGTCCCATTTGGTATGTTCTTTGTCAAACAAATGAATCCTGAACATCTTCTTGAGTTCCTGATTCCTCCTTTCCGTGGGGTTTGCCTGTGGATGATAGATAGGCGCAGTCCAGTGCTCAATGCCCCATTCAGACAGAGTTTGCAGCCACTGTCTTGATGTAAATTGGCTGCCATTATCCGTCAGGAGACATCGTGGGTAACCATAACGGCTGAAGACTTCTGTGTGCAGAATCTGCAGGATCCGTCCCGATGTTGCTTCCGGAATGGCGAATGCTTCCACCCACCTGGTGAAAAGGTCTGTCACCACCAAGATCCCAGCTTTGCCCCGTGATGTTCTGGGGTACGGGCCCATCAGATCAAGAGCAAGAACTACCCAGGGTTGGTTTGGTCGACGTCCTCTGATGCTTGTATTTGCCTTCTGGTTGTTAGCCTTGGTACAAGCGCAGATGGTACAGGATTGGACGTAGTTCTTGATGTCCCGATGCATGTGCAACCAGAAGAAACGTCGCCGAATTGATGTGTATGTTTCTTCTTGCCCAGGATGACCGGCTTCAGAACTGTCGTGGTATTTCTCTAATATCCGAACTGATTGAGACCTCGGAATGACGATCACCGGAGAAGATCCAGGAAGATGAGACGTGTACATAAGTACATCATCTTCCAAACGGAAGTGTTTGTAACATGCCTTGAACTGGACTGGAACAGTCCTTGATTCAGTACTCCGTTTGCTTATCCAGGACTTCATTCTGCTACAGGACGTGTCTTCAGCCTGCCACTTTCTTATCAATTCCAAGTCGATGTCACCATTCCCTTGTTGGATTGCCAGAAGAACAGGTCCTCTTTGTATTTTTCTTTCCAGTACAGGAATTTCTCTCTCCAGGAGTTCTTTGTTTGACTTACATCCGTCCTCAGGATTCCTGGACAAACTGTCAGCAGCTTGATTCAGTTTCCCTGCTACGTGATGTATTTCAAAGTCAAAATCAGCCAGAATCAAAGCCCATCGCATCAGTTTTGACTTCGTTCCAGAAACCTTGTTCAACCACTGAAGCAATGAGTTGTCTGTGAACAATTTAAATTTTCTTCCCTCCAGGTAGCCTCGGAATTTTCCCACCGCCCAAATTACAGCTAAAGCCTCCTTTTCAGCTGTACAATAATTTTTCTCGGTAGGGGAAAGTTTCCTGCTCGCATACTCAACGATGTCCTTGCCTCCATCTGCCCTCTCGTGAAATAGGACAGCTCCAAGTCCTACATCGCTCGCATCGGTCTGCAAGCATATTTCCCGTGTTGAATCCAGATAAGCTAATCCTGGAGATTCGCAGATAGCCTTCTTTATATCCTTGAAGGCTATTCTTTATATCCTTTTCTGTCCATTTAAATGGTTTGTCATTATTGAGGAGATCCGTTAACGGCGAAACCTTGGACTCGAAGTGTGGTACAAAACTGCTATACCAGCCGCAGAGCCCTAAAAACTGTCGCACTTGACGTTTAGTACGAGGTCTTGCGTACTCCTCAATAGCCTTATTCTTCTCAGTTTGCCTCTCCAAGCCCTTGTCTGTCAACACATGACCAAGATATTCCACCGAGCTAGAGGTAAACTGACATTTCTTCATTTGGCAGGTAAGTCCATCTAATTTTAACCTTTCTAGGATTCTGGCCAAATGTTCCAAATGTTCAGAGAATGTCTTGCTGTATACTAGTATGTCATCTAAATATACTTGACAGAATTCCCCAGTATATCCGGATAAAACTTTGTCCATCAAACGCATAAATGTAGCGGGAGCATTTTTCAACCCAAACGGCATAACCCGAAATTGGTACAGCCCTCTAGGCGTTGAAAAGGCTGTCATAGGCCGTGAAGATTCCTCGACTTCCTCTTGCCAGTAACCCGAATTCAAGTCCAAACTGCTGAATATCTTTGCTCCGTTGACTTGCTTGAGATTTCGAAGATCAGGCATTGGGTAGGCATCGGAGATGGTCTAATTATTTACTTGCCGCAGATCTACACAAAGTCGGTATTCTCCATTCTTCTTTTTGGGTAGGACTATTAGGGAAGCCCATCCTGATGACGAGGGTTCAATCAATCCTTGACTTTCCATTTCCTTTACTTTTTCTATTACAAACTTCCTTTTGTCGGGATTAAGTGGTCTTTGCTTAACTGGTGTATTATCCTTGCAAACTATTTTATGTCTAACAGTGGTTGTGAATCCGACTTTATCCGTAATTACCTCCGGAAATGTGCTGAGTAATTTCACTAGTTCTTTCCTTTGGTTAGTATTTAATGGTCCTGTTTTTAGATCTGTCAAAACATTGTTCTCCAAAATTGGTTTAATTTCGAAGTTTTTATTCTCTACCCAGCCCAATCTTACTCTGTTTTTATGGCTGAAAAATATTTCCTTTGCTGTATAATCTATAACCACGCCGTATTTCTCCAGAAAATCATGTCCTAATATAATTTTTGGAATTAAATCTTTTACCACTTTTACCGGAATAAAAATTAATTCTTCTGAACATTTGGCTTCTAGAAAGGTAAATTCTTCAATCTTGTAGTTCACGTCATGCACTGCCCCCTTGACAAAAGTCACCTTGTCTGAGCGAACTGGTCTTAAAAATCTGGCCACATTCATACTAACGAATGAGTGAGACGCTTGATTGTCAAGAGCTGCAGTATAATGGTTATTGCCAATCTTAAGTGTGATTGCCGGGCGGGGATGATCATTCTTACATTCTTACATATGAGACGCCGACACAACGTTGTGCGTATTTTAAGGCGAATATGAATGGTCTTATGAGTGTAGGATGAGTGTAGATGAGTGTAGTCTGGTTACTAACTGAGTTCAACTGTTCCTCAGAAAGGGCAATTTATTAATAGCCCAACAGCCAGGGCAAACTCTGTCAGCCCCACCCTCTCCTCGAATCTGACCAATACAAGACCGTTTAAGCCATGACTGGTCGCCTTGGGGCATAATCATTCTTCTGGAACCATCCCCGCTCCGATTAGAACGGTCCCGATCTAGTTTTCCGGGCAGCGAGCCCTAACATGCCCAGTAAGCCCACATTTGTAACAATTCATAGGTTCATTTGAGGCCGGAACTTTGGTTTTGGATAAGTGGCAGCTAGTCTCTTCATCCAGCTTCGCCACAATGTTCCTTAGTTCATCAAACGTTTTTGGCTGGGCCACCTTAACCAGTGACCTAACCTTATCATGTAGAAGTTCCATGATGTAAGGAACACTCTCATTTATATTTCCTCTATTATTAATTCTCCTGAATAGCTGTAATTTTTGAATAACAAATGCCCCGGCTCTCATGCCACTAGGTTGAACCTCTGTCAAAATTTTCTTTGTGATAGAGGCCTTTACAGCCTCTGAGTTAAATCGTTGTAAAAATTCCTGTTTGAAAGAGTCCCAGTCTAAACTTAGGCCTTTAATGTTTTGCCACCATGTCCCTGCTGAACCTCTCAACTGTTGACTAATTACTTGCAAATAGATTTCCTTTGGTATGCAAGTACGTTTCAGTAGAGATTCACAGGTAGTGAGGAAAGTTATGGGACATTCTTCCAACCTTCCTTGGAATTCCGGTAAGCTATCCTTTATCACTTTAGGGTCCGCAGGTAAAAACACGGGCTGTGACACCTGATTACCGAATCTGTTATTGATTTTTCTGGCATCGCCATTTTGTTTTCAATCGTCTGAATTTCGTTTTTAAACTTTGCTTCGATATCGTTTATTTTGAATTCCAATTCTTTTGTATTGCCTGTGACCTCTGCCAATTTAGTGTCAACATCAGTTTGAAATTTCGAGAATGATTCAACCATATCAATTACATCAGAATCTAAACTTTTAACTTTAGTATCCAATTTTATATAATTTTCGCTTATCTTATTGTTTAGGGAAACCAATTCATTCTTTATCTCTGTTGACTGGGCTGCTAGCTGCGCCGAAATTTGCGCGATTATGGTACTCACCATATCCGTCGGCGCTGCTGGTGGTGGGGGCTCCTGATAGTCGAACTCCTCTGGGTTCTGTCCTTTATCCTGTACGTCCTGGCGTAAACGTAACTCGAGGTCACATTTTCCGCCGCCCGTTGGCAAACCACGCTCCTCCTGCGCCGCGCGCAACATCGCCGTTGTCATTTGGTCGATTTTCATCCTGTAGTAATGTCCTGTCACGGTCGCCAATTTGTCGTCAAACACTAGCGATTACTATACAGTATATCACTAGGGACACGAAAATAACACACGCGCAATTTAAGTACACAAGCGTTTATTCACCTTGAAACACAATCGCTGAACTCACAATGATTTGCACTACCGCAATATCCGAGTTGTTCCACACTAACTAATTGAACAATCACTCACTGACTGAAAACTCAAAAAAACTGAACCTAGTAGCGGTGCAGCCGCCTTATATACATTTGTTAAAATCTAGAATTTCAAGAACAAACTCGACCCCGAAGGCTCC
Source organism: Stictocephala bisonia (assembly GCA_035578905.1). Classification (NCBI taxonomy): domain Eukaryota; kingdom Metazoa; phylum Arthropoda; class Insecta; order Hemiptera; family Membracidae; genus Stictocephala; species Stictocephala bisonia. The sequence goes on along the minus strand of JAQJVL010002664.1, from coordinate 15,990 downwards.
AGAAGCCATGGAACATATTACAACAAAAAGAAAGTTATAGAACTTTTTTCTCATTAAAAAAAAAAATATCACTGTACGTGTATTGGTGGGTGGGTCAATATCACCGTACCTGTATGGGTGGGTGGGTTGGTGGGTCGATATCACCGTACTTGGGTGGGTGGGTGGGTCAATATCACCCTACGTGCATGGGTGGGTGGGCGGGTGGGCCAATATCACTGTACCTATATGGGTGGGCGGGTGGGTCAATATCACTGTACATGTATGGGTGAGCGGGTGGGTCAATATCACCGTACGTGTATGGGTGGGCAGGTGGGTCAAAACACGTGCAGTTGTGATAACATAAAATAAAATTGAGAAGAAAGCAAAGTGTTGTGTTGTTGTTCTGTCGTCAATATGTCAAAATACGACAGTATGACATCTTTTATCCTATAATTGTCAAAAGTTTAATATTAAAGCATAAATAAAATAAGTTTATTGTTTTAAGTAGTCTATTTGGTAATATTTAATTATAACATAAAAGTTGTATAGCTTCATGAAGCTACTGGAAAGTTCTAATGTAACCTATTTGATTCTACTCATACCTGGTAATTCCATTTATACTATTATGTAATATTTAATATATTTACAATTAATTGAGCCTATTACTACGTAGCCTAACATAAAATAACATAATATAGCAAATCTTAAACATGATTTGAAGGTTTTACCAAGTTAGGTTACATATAGGCCTAGTACTAGGCTAGCCTACATACGACAACTCTGCTAGTCATCTGTCTTCCCTCACTCTCTTTCCCCTTCTCTTCTTCCAGCAGCCACAGGACAGCTATTTCCGAGTTCAACAACTGATTGCTTACTTTTATCCTGGCTAATTTTTGGCCCGTTACATAGTGTAGTCTCTCATAAATTAAGAACTTTTCTTCCATTGTTAATATATTAAAAGAGTATATGTCTAAAAGATATTGGTTGACTGACAGAAGAGATAAATATTCTTCTATTTTCTGGCAAATATCTGTTAAACACCAAGTATTCAGTAACATTGTTTAAGCTGTAAACATTTCCCGACTGCTGGTTTCTTTGGTTGAGACAGTATCATTATCCTCCATAGTGGTATTACAATGTCTGATGATATAGTATTGACTAGACTTTGTCAGACTATGTCTGATTATGTATTGAATTTGTAAATAAAATTTTTACACAATCAAGTTTTGAGACATTAATATATTTCTTTTATAAGCTATGCTTATATAATACTATGCTTTTATAAGCTTTTATTGCTTATAAAAGCTTAGTATATTTCTTTTATAAGGTATATTATTTTGTTTAAGGTAATCAATCCGGAGGATACTGGCCTAACACCAGACAACTCAAAAAGAACAAATATATCAATGTGCAGTATGGCAACACATACAGGAAAGAAGCAATATAAATGTACTCAGTGTGTTTATAAAGCCTCGCAGAAGAGCAGTTTGGTAGTACATATGAGGACACACACTGGAGAGAAGCCATTTAAATGTATTCAGTGTGTTTATGCATCTTCACAGAAGGGTAGATTACTAGTACATATGAGGACACACACTGGAGAGAAGCCGTTTAAATGCCCTCAATGCCATTATACAACGTCACACAAGTCCACTGTAATAACACATATGAGAATACACACTAAGCAGAAGCCATTTAAATGTACTCAGTGCCTTTATACAACTTCACATGAGTCCAGTTTAAAAAGGCATATGAAGACACACACTGGAGAGAAGCCATTTAAATGCAATCAGTGTCTTTATTCATTTTCACAGAAGAGCATATTAAAAAGACATATGAGGACACACTCTGGAGAGAGGCCATTTAAATGTACTCAGTGTCTGTATACAACTTCACAGAAGTCCACTTTGATAACACATATGAGAACACACACTGGAGAGAAGCCATTTAAATGTACACAGTGTATATATAGAACTACAGTAAAGTCTAATTTGAAAACACACATGAGAACACATACTGGAGAGAAGCCATTTAAATGTACTCAGTGTCATTATGCAACTTCAGAGAAGGCCACTTTGGTATTTCACATGAGGAAACACACTGGAGAGAAGCCATTTAAATGTAATCAGTGTGTTTATGCAACTTCAAAAAAGTCCACGTTGGTAGTACATATGAGGACAGACACAGGAGAGAAGCCATTTACATGTACTCAGTGTATTTATACAACTTCCTTGAAGTCCAGTTTGGTAGTACATATGAGGACACACGCTTTAGAGAAGCCATTTAAATGTACTGAGTGTGTTTTTTCAACATCGGCAAAATCCAGTTTAAAAAGACATAATATGAGGTCACACAACAGGAGAGAAGCCATTTAAATGCACTCTGTGTCTTCATACAACTTTGCTGAAGTGCAGTTTTGTAACACATATGAGGAGGGCACACTCTGGAGAGAAGCCATTTATATGTACTCTGTGCCTTTATACCACTTCACAGAAGAGCAGTTTTGTAACACATATGAAGACACACATTGGAGAGGAGCCATTCATTTGTACTCTGTGTCTTTTTACAACTTCACAGAAGAGCGATTTTGTAACACATATGAGGACACACACACTGGAGATAAGTCATTTATGTATACTCTGTGCCTTTATACAACTTCACAGAAGAGCAGTTTTGTAACACATATGAGAACACATTCTCATATGTGAGAAAAAAGAGCAGTTTTGTAACACGTATGAGGACACTCACAGGAGTGAAGTAATTTAAACTTACTCTGCATCTTTATACAACTTCATGGAAGAGCAGGTTGATATTACTTATGATGACACATATTGAAGGTTGTGTTTGCATATATCCTTTAAAGTGTGTCAAGATGTAAAAGTATTTTTTATTGTGTAGTACTTAGTGATTATTATAATATTTTGTATTAATCCCTGTAAATAAATTATCTTCTCATCAATATGTTGAATTTATTTTTTTGTGTCACATTGAGACTGTTATTTCACAGTGTATTTATAGTGACTGACATAACCAACAATCAAGGTGTCATTTTTTGGTATCTTTAACAAAAAATATGTCGTATATCTACTTAACTAAAAAGTTAGATCAAGTTGTAAGAGTGCATTTACAAAACGAATAAAACTTGCCAATTATTTTTGCTTTTGACTGTTGAATGAAGATACTAGGCCAACTAGATTGTTCATGTTAAGAATATGTGTTGTATCTTAGTTTAATGCAAGGAACATTATTTTTAAAACTAGGACAGTATTTATCAATGCATTTGTGCTGATGTATTTCGTTTTGATTGGGCTGATGTTTTGATTGACAAGGCATTACAAATTCAGATAGTAAGGCTACAAAACTTAATTGATTCATTCGTGTTGACCTTGAACTTCAGCAACAAGTGATAGCAACTCCTAAGTCATGCCTACATACTAATAATCATTGACATAATCCCACTGTTAATTACTGCATACATTGTTTATTGAAACTAATTTTATTTATTAGTTACATCATCATTTATTTTCACTTACTTTATAAAAAAAATGGCATCACCTTATAACAAAGCTAATGATTTGCTACTATGAAGTGGCTCGTCTTAATACAAATGATATCTGTCATGTCTATGAAAATAGGATGATATATGGACATGACTCTGTTTGTAATAAACACAAAATGAGTTTCACATCTGTCCTTGAGGAAATTAGCAAAGCTTGGCAATTCACAAAAACAAAAATTGCCTAATTGTTGAAAAAATGTCATAATTCCAGTTAAAAAAACACTCATTTTGGCTAACTCTCAAAATACAGAATCTATAGTCCAGCTGTTCTAACTTTACCTCTGAGGGGAGCACAACATGGCAACATTGTATATCTTGAGCGCTTAGATCCTTCCTGTCCCACGGCTAATATTTTTCTGGTCTAGACGAATCACAACTAGTGCCTGATAGTTTTTATAAGTTTTTTAAATTGTCTGATTGACTTAGTTTTTTGACATTTATAACCAGTAAAAAAAGTACTTCCCAGTTAAACACTAAAACGAGTTAATTCCCACTAAAAAAATAAATTTGTACCTTCCTACATTATTCCCAATTGTGAGGCACCAGGTGTAAAATTTAGAGGAGATCTGTGGCGGTCTGAATGCGACGTTGCCTATGTCAATTTTCTTGTTTAGCCTGCAAACCTCAAAAGTAAAGTTAGAACAGCTGGACTATAATAATAGTTACAAAAATGATGTGTTTACACCAAAAACTTCATCAAACATAAAGGATGCATTTGTTAACACACCTTTGTTCCTAGATTTAAATTTTCAAATCAATGCCCTTGCAGTGATTTTGAAAAACAATTGATAGGGAAAAATTTAAATAATGTAAGTCAGTAACTGATGAAAACAGTCTGATGACTTTCATACTAAAATATTAAAGCGAGAGCTAAATATTTAAATTAGAAAACATGAATCTTCAAGCTGCCATTGAAATCCTACAACTAGGAAACAATAAACTAAATGAAGAGCTCAAACTCTTAAAGGTTTCTGAAGTGAAGGATAGGCGCAACCGCGCAATATACCCTATTGCTTCATTTCTGGTAATGGTTGTTCACCCACCATTATCCAGAGGTTCCTTACGTACTAAATTGAATAAAGTGTCCATAAAACATTCTACTCACAAGAGCTTTGAGGTTGATGGACTTCCAATGAACTGTGAAGAGACAGTTGACTTACTCTATGAAAAAATATTTTACATGACATTTAATTTTACTAAATATCTTTAGTGTCCCCTTTTTCCTGATAAACAAATAACAATTTTTTTAAGTAATTAATTTTATGATTTTTACTTTCTCCCATATGTGTTAGCATAGGAAAAGTATTGTGATCGTCAAAAACAGTTTTTTACAAGTTGGTCTAAATATCCATTTTAGGGTCCCCTAAACCTAAAAAAGTGTTTTTTTTTTCAAAAAAAGATTTGGTGTCTGTCTGTATGTGCAGTTCACTGGAAAAAAACATACACAAATGGAACTTTCCAATCTGACATAACAAAGGGAAAGTGAGAAAGTTTGTGCCAGTTACCTGGTACAATTTATTTTTTCTAGGGTTCACTTTACTGCATATTATAACTGAATTATCACTAAACTTTAGTATGGCTATGTTCTTCATTAAATATATATTAAAAGTGAATTATTTAATTAGTTTCATTATCATTGAATATGTGACAAAACAGCAGAGGCGTAATCGTGCAGCATTAAATTAGACTAGTAGTTCCTTGGCCTGTCTGAGAACGTGAGGATGACGAAAGTAACGTCTCAGCCCCAAAGTGAAAAAAGGCCCAGCCCAAGCATTTTTTACACCTTTAGCGATCCTACACTGCCTTACTAGTTTTTCTAAACTTAGAGTCACACTGTCATTGAGAGGTGAGATCAAAATTATAAACGCTAGTAGGCCTATGTGACTCTCAGATACTCGCACCGCTCGCGCAAAAAAAGTTGAAAATTTGAGGGTTGTCCAGACACCCAAGACTCCCCTGGGTTCACAACTCACCCCTCTCACCAAGTGTCCTCTTATAGTCTTCTTCCTGTATTATCAAAAGTATTTTAAAAAACTGCCTTTAAAACGTCTAATTCCAATTATTGATAGTAGACTTAATTCCTGCTCACCAGTACCATGCGACGTGTATGGATGGGTGGGTGGGTCAATAACATTGTACGTGTATGGGTGGGTCAATAACACTGTATGTGTATGGGTGGGTGAGTCAATAACACTGTACGTGTATGGGTGGGTGGGTGGATCAGTACCACTGTACATGTATGGGTGGGTGGGTGGGTTATATATACATTTTTTTCACATCATCCTATCTGTGTAGGCCTACTATCAATAACAAAAGTTTGGAGACTCGAGTTTGGATGCTTACAAAAATTAAACTAACAAAGCTATGGTAATGGAACCTGTACCAATATTTTCATTGTTTTATTGTGCATTGATAGGTATCAACAAAACATTTTTTGTATTATTTTTTCATATTTATACTTTGTACCGAACGGAAAAAGTACACGATTTTTCACTAATTCAAATCTATTGACTAATATAATCCAAGAAGATCTAGAGAAAAAACAATACTTTTTTGCTGTGTTCCTGGATGCCAGTCAAGGATTTGACAAAGTTTGGCTCAAAGGTTTGCGATGTAAGGTAAAATCCATCCTCTCACACAGGTTCTTGGTCAAGTCTTACCTCAGCAATATATATATTTTCTAATGAAATTTCAAGATGCCTTATCTATCTTTCGCAGACTTAAATCGGTGTGCCACAAGGTAATGTTCTTGACACTATCCTGTATACTGATACATCCAAATCCAAATATATACTGTATATTGTATACTGTATACTGATACAAATCCAAACTAATTGAAGGGGCAAACAATAAATGTAAAACTGCCTGGAAATTAATTAGTAATGTTACCAACACACAGAAAACCCACAATCTTTCAATTGATCCTAATATCTTAAATGATTATTTCATAAACTCTGTTAATGAAATCTGTAATTCCATCGCTACGCCCAGTGTCGAAGCAATCAACATACTTACTAAAAATTGTCCCGTTACTGTCATCTACCCGGAACCAAAATTCAAATTTACAGAAGTTACTACTGAAACAGTTATTGATATTGTTAAAAACTTCAAGTCCTCTGATAGTGTAGATGTGTATGGCTTATCTAGTAACTTAGTGAAGAAAGTAATTTATAGCATTGCAGAACCTCTGACCTTTTGTATTAATAAATGTCTATTAGAAGGATCCTTTCTAGCAGAGCTTAAAATATCCAGGGTAGTCCCTGTATACAAAAAAGGAGAAAAAGTCAAACCATCTTCATATAGACCTATCTCTATTATACCTGTTTTTGCCAAAATATTTGAAGTAGTAATATATTTGCAGTTATGTAGTTATTTTGAATTTAATAAATTGTTAAGTGAATCTCAATATGGTTTCAGGAAGCATAGATCTACAGTTGATGCAATAGATAACATGATTAGCATTATTTATAGGGCATTTGAAGATAGAGGCCTTGCTCATGCATCATTCTGTGACATGAGCAAGGCATTTGACTGTGTTAACCATGAAATCCTGTTAAACAAATTAGCTCATTATGGCATACAAAATTCTAGCTTGGAACTTATGAGTTCCTACCTGTCTAACCGTCAACAAATTTATTTATTTATTTATTTATTTATTTGACATCCAACGGTAACAACCAATTTCATACAATAATATAACAATAACAATGGCAGCTCACACCATGACACAAATTAATAATAATCCTATCTATTATATTCATGACTTGAACACAAATAACAATTAAATAACAAGAACAATACAAATTAATTAATAGAAAATGAAAACGGAAAACCATAGACAATAAACATACAACAAGATCATAATCATAATAACAATGCAAAAAATAGTAAATTCAAATCATTAGACAAGTAACAAAGCAATAACAAAATAATAAATTACTACAGACCAATAAGCGGCAACGTGCATGACAGTAAATAACCTAACAAAAACAAAACTGAACAGTAAATAAAACAAAAAACCTAACAGTAAATAAATTAAAAATAATAACAACAACAAGATAACGAGTATCAAAATAACAATAAACACCATCACTGAGTGTTCTGAGCGGCAATCACAGTTGCACTAATCAAGTTCACCTTCCTCTTGAAAGAAGTTAGAGACTCCGAAAAAAAGTCTATACTTGATGACACAATACTTCCAGTCCTCTGTAGTCTTGCCAAGCCACAATGATAAGCATAGCTGGTAGGCAGATAACCACGGCCAAAAATCGTCATAGATCTGGTATTTCTTGGAATGCGTATATCTATCATCTGCAAGAGCCCCGGACAGTCAACCAAACCATTGACCAGCTTGAAAAGAAACACCAGGTCACTGACCATTCGACGTCGCTGAAGGGGATACAGACAGAAAAGTTGTTCAAGTTCTTCAATGGGAGTTCCAAGATAAGTATGACCAAGGCGGGTGCCCAATATTCGCATGAAACGGACCTGGGCCCTGTTGAGTAAGTCCACATGACCAAGTTGATAAGGCGACCAAATGACGGAGCCATACTCCAACACCGGACGAACAATCATCTTATATAATATTACAAGCGATTGAGGTGAACGAAAGTGTCTAGTTGTTCTGTTAATAAAACCAATAAGGGAGTTTGCTCTTGAAGTTACATCCAAGACATGCAATACAGGATTTAGAGTTGAAGTAAATGAAACTCCCAAGTCCCTTACGTTGTTCACTCTTTTTAGACTAGTGCCACCAACTTGGTAATCATGAGTAAAAGTAATTGCCAAGCGAGAAAAAGAAACAACTTGACACTTAGCGACATTCAGCTCCATTCCATTCTCCACACACCAAGAAACGATGTTGGAAAGCGATTGCTGTAGGTTCTCCTGGTCAGATGATGAACGAACTCTGGTAAAAATTGTTTATGTTAGAAAAGAGAAGTCCAAAAAAGTACAAGTTAAAACAGGTGTCCCGCAAGGGTCTGTCCTTGTACCTTTTTTATTTTTGATAATGATTAATGACCTTCCAAAACACTTGGGATCTCATGTTGTATTATATGCTGATGATACCACTTTTTTAAATGTTCATAATGATGTTGACACCCTTAAAACTCTCACAATTAATACAATGACCGAAGTATCCCATTGGTTTAAAGCTAATGGGGTTTTACTCAATGAAAATAAGACTCAAGAACTAACTTTTAGCCTGAAAAATGTAAATGAGCAAAATTCTCTCTCTTCGTGTAGTGTAAAATTTCTAGGAGTACATATTGACCCTAAGCTTACGTAGGAACAGCATATAATATTTATTAGTTGTAAGTTGTCTAGGGTTATCTATCTGTTGAGAAGTCTAAAAAGCTGTGTACCTGATGTATTTGTTAGATCATCTTATTTTGCATTTTTTCAAAGTATCATTCTTTATGGATTAATACTGTGGGGTAATTCAAGTCATGTTGGTAACATTTTAATTTTACAGAAAAAAGCTTTAAGAGCTGTCGCTAGTGCTCCACACAAGGCTCATTGTAGACCTTTGTTTGTACAACTTAGAATATTAACTATAATTAATCTATATATTTATACGGTATTAGTTCATATAAAAGTTAAGATGCCAGAGATGAAATTTAGAAATAGTATACTCTCACAATACCAGAATCAAAAACCATATCTACATACCTTATCACCGGTTGTCTAAATCTCTAAACAGTTATGAAGTTATTGGACATAAACTATTTAATAGGCTGCCAGCAGAATTACAAAATTTACCTCTGAATACCTTTAAGACAAAATTATATGATTGGCTCGCTTGTAATCCCTTTTACAACTTAAAAGAATTTTATGAATGTGATATGGTTAGTCAGGTTTAAATTGATCTTGTTCATAGTATGTCAGTAATCTTGTACTTAAAATTAGTATGATAAATATGTTTAAACTACAACTTTGTATCTATTTCATTAATATTTTGCTTTCATGTTCAGTTGGGTAGTTCTTGTGTTGTTACTTAATTTGCATATATTTCTTTTATGTTGTATATTGATGCTGTACCTTGTACATTACTTGTACTGAATTTTAGTATCAGTATTAAGGATTGACTTTGTCTATTGCTATGTATTGGCCTAATGACAATAAAATTTTATTTATTTATTTTATATAACTTATACCTCAGACATTCAAAAAAGTGAACATGGCAACTTTTGCAGATGACACAGCTATTTTGGCATCACATCAAAACCACCTGGCTGCTTCACGAATGATTTAAACACATCAAAATTTCTTATCAAACTGGTTTAAAAGGTGGCGTATAAAAGTTAACCTCCTGAGACCGCTGATTTTTTTTTTTTTTTTACTTTTCTAAGCTGATACCCAATGTACTTATATAAGAACATTACCACTGAGTCCTGGCAAAAACTCTTAACCAATCACAACGTAAGCCGAATGTCCTTCTATAAGCCGCTCTAAATAAACAAACCGTCTATGGCCAAGTAGTTGTTATGGCGCCGACCAGATTGCAGCACCAATCAGGTGGTAGTTATAGTTGATGAGGTAGTTCTTCATGTCACCGCCAGATCACTCTGCATGGTTGATCTTTCTTTTCTGTCATATCAAGATGGCGTCAGACAGGAGCCGGTCAAGCGAAAGTAATTCTCGTTGTAAGTATTGAAATGAAAGTTAAAGATCTTCATTCATTAATCAATTGAAATGTTGTCTAGACATGTTACAGTTACATTTGCATGTGTTTATTGATAAATTAACACCTTTATTGTATGTTAAATATATTGTTAAATTATATGTACTTATATAAGGCACTTTGGTCTCAATATCATGAACCGGTATTTCATGCAGTACCTTCTAAAAGTACATTCGGCTTCAATTTAGTCAGATTTACGTTTGTCTGTGAAAGAAATGAGGGTATGGCTTGGCATAACTTTTGTTATGTCTGCACTTCAGTATCCGATAGTGCGGATGTATTGGGAAAAACAATATAGGGTGCCTTTGATAGCTGATGCTATGACAAGAGATAGATATTTTTTTATAAGAGGCTCCTTAAAAGTGGTGTTTGATAATGAGGTATCTGATGAAATGAGAATAAGTGACAGACTCTGGAAAGTAAGGCCTGTTGTAGACAAAATCTTAGCAGGATGTATGAAACAACCCAGAAATCAATTTGTGTGGACGAAATGATGATCCCTTTTAGTGGTAGATGTAACATGAAACAACATATGCCAGATAAACCTAATCCGGTGGGATTAAAGGTGTTTGTCTTAGCAAACCCTAACGGTGTGGTTTGTGATTTCACTGTATATCAAGGCCAAAATAAGTTCCCAGATGAGATGAACCAAGGTTTTGGTTTATCAGCAAGTTCTGTATTACACTTGACAAGATCGTTAGTTCCTGGACACATATTATATCATGACAGATGGTTTACTTCAGTGAAGCTAGCAGACGAGCTGAGTAAAAGGGGCTTTAGGTGCTCAGGAACTATAATGCAGAATCGCATTCCTAAAAATAATGACCTCATAAAAGATAAGACTTTTAAAAAAGGAGAAAGAGGATCAACCTGTGTTTCAGTCCGTGAAGATGGTGTCATTGCTCTAACCAAATGGCTTGATAATGAGCCAGTGGTAATGTTATCAACACATGAAAGTAAAGATCCAATGACTGATGTTAAGAGGTGGTCAAAGGTAGAAAAACGCTTTGTCAATGTTTCTCAACCGAAAGTTATCCAGTCGTACAACAAAAATATGGGAGGCGTAGATTTGGCCAACCGCATGATCTCGTACTGCCCTTCCAAAGCACGTACTAAGAAGTGGACTCTTCGGTGCATTTTGCATTTTTTTTTACCTGGGTGTAAGTAACGCTTGGTTGCAGATGAGACATGTCAAACAAACATTGAATGCTATAGCAAAAGACATACCTCAACTGAGAATATTCAAAATTGAATATGGACGAAGACTAATTGAAGCAAACGATACACAGGAAGAGATATTAGAAGAGGATGAGGAGGAAGAGCAAACAGAGGGCATTTGAGGTGGTGGAGACGGACGGATGGTGGGACTACCTTCTGTTGAAAGAAGAAAACAAGGAGCTGTGCACCTACCTGATGTGTCAACTGGAATACAAAAAAGATGCCGTGGCACTAAATGTACTAAAAAGACTTCTGTATTCTGCATACGGTGCAAAGTGTATCTGTGCCTTATGGGGAACCGAACTTGCTTCAAGAAATTTCATACACAGTAACTTGCAGATGTTAAAACTTACATATAAGCTATTTTACTATAAAGTATTTTCTTTATTTGTGTTTTTTGAGTAAAATAACTTTGTTTATTGAAATGTGTGTTTACTTATTGTACCCTTTTAATGACCGGATGTCCTTTTATAAGGACATCTCAATATTAGTTTAAAAGGTGGATAATATTTTTTCTCTATTTTTCCCTTCGTTTTGGTTACATATTTAGAGGGTATTTAACATCAAAACCTTATTATTACAATTTTTAATTTTCAGGACTGAAATGGTTCTGAAGTAATTGTCCTTATAGAAGGACATTCGGCTTTTGTCATACTCGTTTCTGACAAAATCTTAGGACTCAGTACAGTTAATACCTATGTCCTTTTAAAAGGCGGTTAGGCCTCATTGAGGTTAATGAAGTCAAATCAGCTCATGTAACATTCACACTGGAACAAGACACGTGTCCACTTGTGTCATTAAATAATGTATTCATACCTCAAGTAAATATTGTAAAATACTTAAGAACGCACCTAGACAGGAGACTTACTTGGTGACCTCACATTTGGAACAAATATTTACAGCTAAATTTACAAATCTTACATATGAGACGCCGACGCAATGTTGTGCGTATTTAAAGGCAAATATGAATGAATACATGAATGAATGAAAAGGCCTTCATTTTAGTGGCGAAGTTAGAACTATACAGTCTATCTTCCACTTAACCACAAATGAATGTTTATTTGAGTATGGATTAGTGTAGTCTGATTACTAACTGAGTTCAACTATTCCTCAGAAAGGACCATTTATTAATTCAAACAGTTATTCTGGCTTCTAAGCAAAAATACAAAACCTTCCACTGAAAACAAAATATGAAGTTATAAAGTTGTTTTAAAACCCATTTATACTTTTGGTGTACAACTTTGGGGAACAGCTAGTGACTCCAACATCCAAATTCGTCAGAGGTTCCAGTCAAAAGTTATACGATCGGTATTTCAGGCCTCGTGGTATGTAAACAACCGTACTCTTCATAATGATGCCAAAATTCTCCTTATCGAAGAAGATATTCAGCGATTAAATGAAAATTATTTGTATATACTGGACAATCATCCTAACTAAATTGATGTAACTCTATTCGACAATAGTGATCATGTATAGGATACAGACTAGCACGCTGTAATATACCACATTATTGTGTTTTATACTGTAGTACTACTTTAGACTTAGTAGTAGTTTTCAGTAGTAATCATAACTTTATGTATTGCTTTTGGTTGCTGAACAAATTTTACCTAGTTTTGTTTTTTATATAGTATTTTCTTACTGTTTTGCGTAAACAGATAGTAAATAACGTTTGCTAACAAATATTCTCACGCCAGGCTGTGAAAAGTGATCGCTGTTATATCAGCTGTCTTTTGTCTAACCAGTAAACAACCAAAACCAAACATTTCATTTCACTGTGCCAAAACCAACCGTCGTAAGACTGTTTGTTTTGTTCGTGTAATCGTTTGAAAGTTGGTTTGGGTATTTTAAATGTTGAATGAGTGTAATGCAGGATTGAGTTATTGGTGTTGTTTAGTTTGGTTAATGATTTGTTAGTCGGCAGTTGGTAATTGAAAAAATGTAGGAGTTATACTTTAATGGTAATCAATTATTTACTTTAACAACTTTTAAGTTTTGAACACAAAACCTTATAGTAATGTTTTTACGCCGCCAAGTTTAGCTCTAGATTTTCTTATTGCTAAATGGTATTTATGCAGTTTCTTGCCACCAAAGAAATTTGGAAAATTTTGCTTGAAATGGGTCTAGAATTGGCTGTATTTTCACTAGGTATGTTCTCACATTCTTGCATATGAGACGCCCACACAACGTTGTTGGTATTTCAAAGCGAATATGAATGATTGTATGAGTGTGGATGAGTGTAGTCTGGTTACTAACTGAGTTCAACTGTTCCTCAGAAAGTGCCATTTATTACTAGCTCAACAGCCAGGGCAACTAAGGTACCTACAGCTGTATGTGGAATCCGAACCACGTAGTCCTGGTCTTATTTTCAGTTAATTGACAAGCCTGATACTCAGTTATCTCCCCTACAAAACATCCGTACAATGATCATCCAACATGGACACCCCAGACCTCTAGTAGTGTCCATGCTGATAGCAACCACTGAGCGGACGCCATGTTGGTATTAAGAGGACCGAGCATCCAATCTATCACCTACAATCTCCCAAACACTTTGCCCCCATGTAGCTGGGTTACAGCACTGCGCCACCAGTGCCGACCCGAATATGCTTTTCATTCCGCGGAAATAACATATTTTACCAAAACAATACGAAAAAAACCAATGTCACAACTTTTTGTATTTTTGTCATATTTCTGTTAATACAAATAGTCTTTTATTCATATCTTTTTCATTTTGATTTGTTTTTACGCTGAGTACAAATTTGAAAACTATTTTGGTCTATTACAACTATTTCTCGAGATATATCGGAAAAACTAATTACCGGCGATTAGCGACCATTACGCGATCATTATTACAACAACTATTAATAACAAAAACCTAATTTAACTATTAATAACAAAAAGTCACGGAGGCCAAAGATACAAATTTAAGGCAAATTAGGATTTTTTTGTTGAGAAAATAGACAATTAGGATAGCTTTGGTTAGGTCAGTAAAAAAAATGCATTTTTCGGCCTGAAAAAATAATTTTCTACAAAACCAGTGATATATTTGTGTTCAGCATAAAAAACACGAGACATGAAAGAAACTATTTTTTCAAAAATTGGTTTTTCGCTCAGATAAAAAACTAGGTTTTATATTTTTCGGCAAAAAACAAGTTTTACACGGATAAACTCATATTTCACCACTTTTTCAACAAGAAATTGTATTTTCAGAGGTGGCAAGAAAGTGCATAATTACCTTCATTAGTTACCTTTTAAGTTGTAGCTAAGATTTCAAATAATTCCAAACTAAGCAAAATGTATATCCTAGAATTTGATGTAAAGTAAGGGTAATTAAATTGAAAGATTTTTACAGGTTTTGTGCTAAAACATTTTTTCAATGAATATTATTAATTAAGAAACTAGAATATGATAGTTTTTCTCAGAGGAAAAACTGGGAAAATTAGGATAAAAAAATGGAAACATGAAATTTACGGAAATTTAAGCAGTTTTTAGACATTTTTATTACCCGGAATCAGGTCTAGGTAATTTTCTCAGAAAACACTTTTTATTCAATGGGATAATGTTTTATATCAAAAAAATAAATCTTCATTTCTGAAAATGTATTTTTTTAAATGTAAGCTATCTTCATTGTATTTTGTCACTTTTTCATTATTAAATAAAAAAATTGATGTATCTTTTCATGCTGAACATGAATTTAGAAACTATTTTGATCTAAATTACGATAATTATCTCTCAAGATATTGTGGAAAACTACGTTTGTGGCAAATCGCCTATGGTAGCCATAGGCCTTTGCATAATGTTAATATAGGAGCTATGACTAACCACAGAAACATATTCCCATGTATTCCCGCCAGAGACCAGGTTAAGCTGGTTATTTAGATTATTTGTTGATAACCAAACTGAATTAACCTAACTAAACAACCTAACAATACTCAACCTAGGCCTCTTTTGTGAAAACTTAACTTTACTAAAACCTGAATATTTCCAGTGCTAATACACTTAATAATGGTCCAATTGCAAAATCCTTGCCATATGCGTGATCAGGACCAAATTCTGCTAATTTTGTGTCCATACAATGTTGAGTTTACAATTATTGAGAACGTTGATTTCAACTGCGGAGTGTTCTTTTTTTCTGAAAAATCAAAAACTTATTGTAATTCTCTTCGTTTACCTAGTATGTCTGAAATATTTTCATATTTTTTTTTTTTTGTAAAGGAGAGGCTGACCCTCCTTAACCTTACTCTGCACATTCCCCACTGACTATGACTAGTGTGGAGAACCGTTCGGCCACCTGATCACCAATCGATAGTATATTTTTGGGACATTAACAATATTTATTAAAAATTCATACTATTACTTTGTGAGGAAATAGTGATTTTTAGTTGTAAACAGGAGCCATATATTTACATCACGCTGCTGATATGGTTAGGTTAGGACACTATTGTGTAGAATGAAATTGTGTTGACGTTTTTTTATTGTTGCAAGCCACTTTTCAGCCAAGAAATAGCGATCCAACGGTCAGTGATCAAACATATTCTACAGAAGTATATAT